>JANTFE010004352.1:44294-56543 GCA_027562315.1 Costus pulverulentus | reverse complement strand
AACATTCTGAATAACAACAATTGCCTTTATAAACATATACTTAGTTTATTCATGATACTGATAATAACCCAAGGCCTCAAACATTAGCCTTAAGGGCATACCCCAACACACCACACTCAGCCCAAAGACCCACCAAATTGTCTCTAGCTTCAACACAAATCAGCAGCAAGGTTGGTCAGCATCTTGGTCTAGCTTCAGAAGAAAACAAACCAGCATGTGCAAGGGAGGAATGCTATCTCACAACCATGAAAGGAACCTGCATACCAGCTGAGTTGTCCACCATGTGCAAAGAGAGGATCCTAGCTAGCAGCTAAGAGGTAAATATGCATATAACAGCCTACAAGCTAGCTGATTTGCATGCCCAAATGAAGAAAGTCTACTCTTTTCACCAGCCACTTGTTTACTCCAGCAAATTCAAATTTTGTCTCATGAGAGGGAGTGTAACGTTGAGGGTGAGAGGTTTAAAAGCCCTTGTACTTGGTTTTGGGAGGTAGTCTCCATTCTATGAAAAGTTTTCATAAATTGTTGTGTTGTTCTTGAGCTGCCGAGAGTCACTTGTGCTTGTTCTTCTCCACCAGACGAATTCCATTCCCATCCCTCCCTCATTTCTCCAATCAAGCTTGCTGAGGAATTTAGCTAAGGAGCTCACATGGAGACCCTTGGAGGACCATCCTCAAGCCCCACGAAGCCTATAGCTAAGGAGAGAAGACTTGAACAAGCCCCCATTCCCTAAGGACTCATTGTTAGCTTAACGGGTTTGGAACTTGTATTCCCTCCAGCCCCTCCTGCCCTTTGAATTGATTGTAGGTCAATTAACTACCTACCTCTCAGCTTCAACGATAAGATTCACAGCAGCAAGGGGAGTCAAAGAAGGGGGTTTTGGCCCCCTTCCCTAAATGGGGCCTTGGGTACATTCCTTCCTTGTAGGACTGCATGATAGTTGAACTAGTTGTCTATTTTTTTCTATTGTGATCTATTGCGCATGCTCTTGGTTGATTGTGGAGTTGCGAACCCTAGGAAATCCTGGTAGCTTCCCCTACATTAGAGATGGCATGACATGAACATTGTCAAGAAGGACTTTCAAGAAGGAGAGCAAGTTCTTCTGTTTAATTCTCGATTAAAGTTGTTTCCGAGGAAACTCAAAACTAGATGGTTAGGACTTTTTGTGGTCAAAAAGGTATTTTCCTATGGTACTATCGAGATATGGAGCGAGAGAACTAGGAGCTTCAAGGTGAATGGGCAGCGTTTCAAGTATTTTTATGAGCATGATCCTATAGAAAAGGGAGTCACCATAAAGCTCTCTGACCTGCTACCTCAGAACTGATATTTTGACATTGGTCAAGCTAATGAACATAAACAAGTGCTTCTTTGGAGGCAACCCAAGGACTCTATTTCTTTAAGTTGTTTTTGTTTGAATATTTTTTTAATATTATTTTTAAGTGGTGTGCCATAGTCGGTTTATTGCATTTTATTCACTAAATATCATCTATTTTACTGTGGCTATCCTTGGTATGTTTTAGGGAATTTTCTTGAGCAGCCAGGAAGAACACGGCTAGGCTGTGTTCATCATCATGGCCGTATTCACCTCGTAGATGAATATGTTAGTGTTGATGCCCTAGGACCTATCATAGGTCAAATGAAATATGTGTCACATCTATATTTGATCGATGACATATCCTGGCATTGTCGTTGATGTGCATTTTGTATATTTGTCGCATATGTGCATTTGAATAAACAATGTCCCTAGAGATAGATTTTATCTGGTATCTATTTTTATCCCCGGTCAAGTATCATAGTGGATATGAGACAACTAGGATACATTTGAGACTAGTATATGCGCTGGTTCAGCACAGGCTGCTAACGCAAGCATATGGGTATATTAAGGGAGATATATTGGATTGACTCGCTCTGAGGATTCATCTTAGTGTCACAAGATGATTATCACAGTGATAGAGGTACACTTGTCCTTGACAAGATGGCATTAATATCTCTATATGGTAAGTAATATACTTTGATACAACCTAACGCTTTGTTGTAGCAGGGAAGTTATAATGGTTATTTTTAGGTATATCATAAACCATAGGAGAGATTCAATGAACCAAGAGAGGACTTGCCCCTTCCTTGTGAGGAAGCTTGATGTCCATGAGGTCCCAATATGGTTACATGACTAAAAGTGTATGGCCATACCCAGGTGAGAACTTGATTTAGTCATGACCATTTGATTGGGATAAACAAGTATGATACACTTGTCAAATCTGGAGATTAGCTTGGCAAAAGGACAAATGCGTACAAGTACTTTGTCATAGTTTTAGGGAATGCCAATGATGACTCCATTCTGATGACTTGGGTAGCATTGATATACTGCTACGTGTCACTCATTGGTTGTGATGACATGAGGTTATCACTGCCAACGTCTGAAGAACCTATAGAGTTACACACCTAGACACTCAAGGTAATTAATAGGCTTGAGTCATTGTCTGAGTCAGATCATTCTAGGAGACTGATGCTTTTAGATTACTTCTTTGGAAATGAGATTTTATTTAGTTCATGTTTGACCACTAGTTAACTTATAGTGAACCACGTTTAACCTCTGTTGACCTATGTTATCAAAATGAGTCAAACATTTAAGTCACATGAATAAAAAAATTGGAAATGAGAATTTTTCTCTTCACTTTATTTAATATATTTATATGTTAAATTTAATGAAAAATAATGACTAAGAATAGCTAGATGATCTATTATAAATAGAATGGCTTTCTTGGGTGATATTTGCACCTCTCCTCTTCTCTGATCTCAAGTTGTTGCCTTCCCTCTCCTCCTTATTGGCATGAGCGTGTTGAAGGCAATAACACAAGAAACAAGCTTTTGGATCAAGGTTGCGGCAAGTGATAGTGTTTCCCACTCGTTGCTGCCAACTCTTCCTCTTCTCCTTGGCATTGGCGCAAGTTGAGAAGACCTAGACTCGTGGATCTCACCTCCTGAGGCTAGCACCAAGCGTGGAGGTTTGAGGGACTTCGAGGAGCCCATGTGTGCAAGACTGCAGAGGACACTCCCTTGCGTTTCTACTTCATCTTCATCGGCAACCCCTAGGGTTTGTGAAATAAAGGTATGACTCTATCACATCCAGTGGTGTTCTTCTCATAAATCGATCATGTTTCTAATGAGAATTCTATTTCGGGCCAATGCTTTCACTCTGTTAAAATTATAAATTTGGCCAAGGGATTCCCAATAGAATATGCATAGCTTGACCAGATTGTCATGGGTAAGGCATGTTTACCACCACGGGCGCAATCACCGACTGATTTTTCCCAGGATGCACACCCGTGTTGTTAAACGACGGAATTCTCTTCGATGTGACACACATGCCCGTGTTGTGTTAGTCATGGCCATGTTCTTTAGCGATACTTTTTTGCCGAGTTTGTCACAGCCATGGCATGAACTCCTTCTCACCCATGCTTATGTGGATTTCTCTTCATTGTGATAGACACGGCGGGGCCGTGATGCACACCTGTGTTGTTAAACGACAGAATTCTCTTCGATGTGACACACATGCCCGTGTTGTGTTAGTCATGGCCATGTTCTTTAGCGATACTTTTTTGCCGAGTTTGTCACAGCCATGGCATGAACTCCTTCTCACCCATGCTTATGTGGATTTCTCTTCATTGTGATAGACACGGCGGGGCCGTGTCTCCGATCACGATAGTGCTTTTATTAGTCTTCATGTGTATAAAAGTGGCAGGTGGCAGAACTTAGGTTTCACACTCGTGTTGTTTCTGTCGCAACCTCTTTGTTACGCTTCTAGCCTCCAATTTTCTCCAAGCTCTTCCCTCCTTCGGCAATTTTCCACCCAGAGATTCCTGGCGCCTCTCATTTTCAGTTTGGATCTCAATTTCCTGGGTTTTTCACTGAGGATATTGGCTTTCCAGTGGTGATCAACACCCGTGTTGTTTCAGTTGCCGCTTCTCCAAGCTTCCACATTTTACTTCCCCCACTGACATCCTTCCACAATCCTTTGGTGTTTCCTTTTGGTACTTTGATCTCTAATTATCAATGGGATTTCATAGGCGATCTAATTTTTTGTCATTATCTTCTACGCACTGCCCCTTCATCTAGGATCCTCTAGGTTTTCTACCAGTGTTCAACCCTTTTGCCTTGTTGCATTTTTCTAGTTTTTACTCCACCAAAGCCTCATATTTGCCTTATACTTCCCTAATATGTCTATGCGCAAGTAGTCCATCGCCAAGCTCTCTAGTTCGTCCTCTTCTAAGCTCCTTGCTGCTGACATTGAGCGTAATTCCTATGGGATCATTTTTAGGGATGTGGTGTAGAAGGCTTGTTACGACCATCTAGAATTGCGTCGAGTTGTGAATACCCGATACTTGCACCGCATGGCTATTTTTGCTATAGGGATATCTGACGATGTCTTAATGGATGTTTCAACAGATCGGTTGGAATCTTTTCTGGATGACGTCCCCACATACCTACATTCCAATCACGTTGGAATTCATGTCATCGTTGGAATTCAATGTAAATATTAATGACGATGATGATGATGGGACGATCGCTTTTCGGACGGCCAACCTGGAGCACTCACTTACCCTATCGTAACTTAATCAGATTTATGGCTTTGGTGGATGTTACTTGTCTCGCCCTACGTGAGTACAGTGACAACGACTTATGGGCAGAGATTTTTGGCGATGGTCCCTTTATACCCCGGACCACCCGAGCTAGCCTTTTGAGCAACCCATGTTTTCATTATGTTCGCCGGGTGTTGGCACACATTGTGTTTGCACGAGGCAAAAGTGATGGCTTGGTGCACACCTCCAAGCTTCTCTTCATGTGGGCAATGGTAAATTCTTGCAAGTTGAATACTGCATTTTTCTTTATCAAACAACTACATAAGGTGGTGAGGGCCTAGAAGGGTGTGGTAGCATCCAGGGGCCTTATCACCCCTATTTCTATCGCCTTGGGGGTTGACCCCTATGAAGTGAAGTAAGCCAAGGGGAGTTCTTGGATCAATCTTGAATCGTGTATGGCTATGAAGATGATAGCCCATGAGGGCGATGTTTTCTGCTTACCTTTCAGGGGCAGTGAGTTTACTCTCCCGAACCCGAACCCGCATCACACTACTATCCGCAAGAGGTGGAACTGGTGGGTGCTTCCTGTCCTTGACGAGGATGTCCCTATGGAGACTGTGCCTCCTTCACCATCATCTAGGCCATTCATATTTGGAGAGTCCTCTGCTTGAGTTATTTTTGAAGACTAACCGGGAAGATCAGCATGAGGCACGTATGGAGTTCTAGGACCTCACTCGGCGCGTCGGTGACATGCAAGAGGAGCAGGCTCACCAAGGCAGTGTTCAGGCTACCATCTAGGATGCCATTAGGGACATGCAACAACTCTGCTTTCTCCTAACTTTGAGTTGGGAATTATGCAATTTGACTTAGTCTAAAGAAATGAGTTTGTGTACATTATGTGGTGTACACACTCTAAATTCATTTTCTGATCGAGTACCGGAGGTGCATTCATTACAACTGTTTGTCCTTCGCGTGACAAGGTTAAAGGTAATTTCAAGAAAGTAGCTTTAGCCAACCAATAATAATGCATGATGCAATTTTGAAAAGCTCTTCTTGTGCAACTTGGTTAAATTGGCTGCCTACTATAGGAATTGATGATTATGAATAGTCTCAACTTGGTGCTAGTGTTCAATTCTTTCTCATAGTTTAGGTTTAACTTTGAGAAGTAATTTCTGCTATCAGTTTTTATTGCATCTCAATTTTAGCAGAGGATTGAGTGTAATGGTTTTTATATTAGTCAACACTTTAGCCTTAGAATATTCTTCTTTCATTATCACTGGTTTTCTAGATAGTTTATTTGCTTGATGACAAGTAATATTTTAAGTCTGTGATATTTTAATGTGTCTTACTTTCATTAGATTTAAAGTCTTATTCTACCATGTTTATCAGACAAATGTCTTGTTTTCTGCCTTATTTTGGATCATTTTCCTTTATAGTGTAGAATCTTCACTATTTTCATTTGTTTGTGAAATATTGGAAGTAGTCTAAGTTTTTCATGAAGATTTTTGAGATTTGAAGTCATGAGAAGATTCCTCACAGTGCTAGGAGGTCACAGGTCAAATTTCAACCGAATTTGAGTTTTCTACAGAGATCACAACCTACCAGTGTCTGCATGCACGGCCGTGACTATCTCGGTAGAGCGTTGTAGACATATATTGTTACAACCTACTTAGTAAGCAAACTTTATTAAAAATGCTTAAGCTCAAGTTAACATTAGTAAGTCCACTAAGCCTTATATACCATATAATGGTTTCTCCCACTTGCAATGTGGGACTATACTCTGGGTATTACAATCTCCCCCACTTAAGACTTGACATCCTTGTCAAGCCCACAACCCTTAGTCGGCAGCATGTGAGGTCAACCTAATGGCGGCTCCACCACCCTTGGTAGCCCTTTTCTATTGGCCTCTCACCATGTTTAAGTCTAAGTTTTGCTCTGATACCATTTGTTACAACCCGTTTAGTAAGCAAACTATTCATTAACTTGATGAGACGATTTGCAACGTGGCCCAATCAATTAAGATGCTTAAGCCTAGGTTAACAATAGCAAGCCCACTAAGTCTTATATACCATATAATGGTTTCTCCCACTTGGAATGTGCGAATATACTTGGGGTATTATATATAAGAAGGAAACACGGCTTGCTAGTGACCCGAAAGTCAATAGTCTATAGCCTATCCATCAATCCAGATATCACTTCGGTAAAATAAGCACCGAGAAGAACAAGAATAGAGCTGGAGGAACAAATCACCTCTGAAATAAAAAATCTTATAGAGGTCTGCTTCATTAGGGTGAAGAAATATGCGTATTGGATAGCAAGTATTATCGCTGTTAAGAAGAAAAATGGGCAAATTAGAATCTATATTGATTTTAGCGACTTAAATAATGTATGTGCCATGGATGATTTTTTACTCCTAGTTAGTGTTAAATTTTAAAATATTCTCATTTATGGATGAGTCATCCCGGTTATAATCAAATTAAGATGGCACCATGATGCAGGGGGGAAGTGTGTGACAAAGTTATTGAATTAAAATAAATTATTTATTTTTTCATTTTTCAGAAAACATCAAATTCATCAAGCAACTAGAAATCCTAGGCAATAAAATGTAATAAGTTACAAAAAGTAGCTAGGCCATGGAGAAGGATCCAGTGATCCAAAATGGGAACTGACTAAACAAAATAGTAGAACTAAACTAGTTCCATTAAGTAGAACCAAAGATAGAGAGTTCTCTTCTCGAGCATGTAGAATATCTGCGACAATAGGGCTAATCAGATTAGTTAATGATAGAATAACAAAATTTTTTCAGTCAGCATGATTTTGTATGTCACGTAGGGCGATCCATTGACACTTCAATGGAACCAACTCTTCCGAGAGGTAAAACAAAATTCATTCTTCATTGACATGCCGAAGATTTGTGGTTGCAGCTCTCCGAGCTCGTTAGTTACCTGCATAAAGAAGACTAGTAAGATTAGTAGATGAAAGAATTGAAGAAATTTATGAGTCTTCAAAATTTACTAGGTATCCTAGGTTGATCTGGAGAGTCTAGATTCGCATCAACTAGTAGAAATGGTAGAACAAGATGTGTGCTTCCTAATCTTGCCAAAGTTCAAGACTTCTGTTGCACCGATTGCTTAAAGTACCTGCGAGAACAAGCTTAATCAGATTAGCAAAGTAGAAAACTGAAGCAGTAAACATAAGGAGATCTGGAAGCAGGGGAAACGAAGCTTGCGCGGATCAACGACGCTGGGGCATGGATCGTTCGTTGGTCGTGTTGGAGTCAAGGGAAGGATGAGTTGACGTTGAAGACATCGGAGCACCGACGAGAGATGGTGCAGGCGGGGATAGCGTCGGAGTACTAGCAGAGCCGGAGAAGCGGCTGTACAGCAGAATAGGGTAAGTTGGGTGAACAGATTAGGGGTGGTTGTCGTTTGTCCAGTGGAGCACGAACGCCGAACCTGCTACGATTGGAGATCATTATGGTCATGGAGAAGATGTGGCCGGAGTTTATGGTCAAACAGTTGGTTGTTGGAGGAGGACAACACTGAAGGATGGAACTGGGGCGAAAGGCTGGGCAAGAATAGACGATTTGAATGGGAGTTCGATTCCGGTGATCAGAGCGATGGATGGGCAGATGCCGCCAGCTAGAGCTTCATCTTGGGTAGGAGAAGCGATGGCTAAAGTTTAGTCAACCGGTGGATCATCAGTAGTGCACTCGCGAAATTTCAGAAATCCTAGAAAAAGCATGGCTAGAAGGATTGGTTTCTGGAAGAAGAAGAGAATAGAGAAGAGGGGAAGAAGGAGGGGCTCAGCCCTAGAAGGATAAGAGAAAGGAGACATCCGATTCCAAGGGAAGAATAAAACTATTTCATCAATTCAACTTGTCTATTACAATGATGCGTGTGATACATATAGCGAGAGCTTCAAGAGATGGTTTGCAGGGGATTGTTGCTATTTCCATCTTTGATCAGCAGGGATAGACGTTGAAGATTCCTTAACAGTTGCGATGTAGATGTTGAAGATTCCTTCATTGACGATGAATGCTGGCTAGCGATAAGCAAGATCTAGAAATGAAGCTGGCCAATGCATGGTTCGTTTACTTCTTTGCTTGGCTTGGCAGTAGGTTATTATTTGTATGCGGCAAATTCAGCTTGAACGTCTTGAGCCTTACTTGTGGTTGAAGTAGTTCCATCCAGATTTTATTTAGCTAGCTTATTCAAGAGTTTCTAGGCCTTTGACTAAGGTACCTTTAGGCTCCACTTGTACCTTCGTGGCTTGTGGTCCCTGCCTCCATCACACCATAGGATGAAAAAAATATAGCATTCCTATTGTAGTCTGCAAGTGCACGGATACTCGAAGTAATAAAGAAAGATATCGAACCACAGAGACCTTATTTTTAAGTACCGAATAGTTGTATTCTTACTAGCTAAGCAATCGATTATAATGCAAGTAAATGACAGAAAGAACACTAAATCAGAGAGAAACTATGACTAGGGTTTCATCCATCTTAATTTCAATGACTAGATATGAATAAAAGATTGTCAGTCTAATTTTATCATGATAAAGATATAATTTACTTCATAAAAGGGTTATCTCACTTTCATGCATACAATCACGCAGGGACCGATCCTCGCTTTCGCGCAAGATCTATCCCAAGCTGAAAATAAGTAAATCATCAATCAAAGAACTCAATGATCACTTTTGTGCATCCGAATCCTAAGTTGATTATATCAAGTGGAATCTCAAGGATCACTTTCGTGCATCCGAGTCTCAACACAGGTTCTACTTATGGTTCTCCAACACTCCAATCCTCACTTTCACACAAGATCTTTACGTTTAACAAAATAACTCATTCCTAGATTCAAATTATCAAACATGACAATTATTCTTCTAAAATCAAGAAATAAGAACTAACCTAATTTCTTATGATGAGTTCCTAATATTCAATTTTAGGGTTTCAAGTTCTGAAGCAAATTAATTTCTGTCCATATTGCAAAAACTCTAAAACATGCATGATAATAAGAAAACTATGGAGAATTATAGGCAATCAACACATATATAGAATTACCATAATAAAACTATTCTGACAAAATAGAATCATCTAGTCATTAGAGATAAAAGGGAATCACTCCCCCATGTCGCATAAAAGGTTTAAGCTAGTATGGAAAAAGAGTTACAATAAACCATAATTTCAGAAGATCAGAAATCGAAGAGAAAAGGGGAAAACAATGTTACAGCACGGCTGTAATAGAAATTACAGCCGTAATTTGCTCCAAGAATCGCGGTGAACAGTGCCGGCGCCCACACTTTCGTTGATTTCTCCTCCAATCGAGATCCTTTCTCTCTGAAACGTCTGGGGTATTGTCTCCTCCTCCAAGCGAAGCTTCCCCTCAAATTTCATAGCCTGAGATGCATTGTACGCTTCCCGGCGGTGAAACCTAGGGCGGTAGTGAAAAACTCAATTTTTCCCTCGACAGTGGATGAAAATTAGGGCTTTCGCCCTTTGCGTGTTCTCCTCCTTGGAGGTTCTCCTTTTTCTTCTTACAGCTTTGAATTTAAAGACTTGGATCGTCCGCAATCGATCGTGCAAAAATCGGACTACAATTTGATCGTGAAAATGACGTTCCAGGGTTAGAATTACAGCTGTAGAATCTGTTACGTTACTACCGTAATTTCTGTAGAAGCTTTCGGTAGAGAAATCGATCGGAATTACGGTATCATAATAATGTTATGGTAGTACCATAATTTCTGGAATTCTTTCGGGTGGAAAATTGACTCAGAATACGGCACGTGATTTTTATTACAGCGGTGCCGTAATTTCTGGAAAACTTTCTATATGAAAATCACCCCAAAATACGGCAGGGCTCTGAAATTACGGTAGTGCTTGAAATTACGATACCATAACATAAATTACGGCCCTACCGTAATTTGGTTTGATGCTTCAATCTTCGTGGAAATTTACATGAAATCTTTTCTAAATGATGGGAATTCTTCTATGTACCTGAATTTGCTTGAAAACACATTAAAATCGTGTCTTTTTACATGAAAATCATCAAAAACCAAAAAGAGTGTAGATTTCGCAATATTTGATAAAAAAGGCATAAAAATAAGAAAAATGCTAAGTATGAATTTTGGTATATTATGAATTTTGGTATCATCAAACACATTAGGCTCAAACTTTGCTTGTCCTCAAGCAAATAAATAAAGAACAATGCTAAGTATGGAAAATATGCTCTTTTATGAAAAATAAAATTCTAAAATATAATCACTCATGAAATATTCCACCAACTTTTTGCACAAAATATCAGATAAATACATCCTCGTCTGAAATCAATCTTTAAGATCTGCAACTTTGATCAAATAAAATTTTGCAACTTGCATACTAAAAAGAATCTCAATCTCATGATTTCACTCAAGTTTCAGTTTAAATCTATCATACCTTTGTTTACAGGGATAGGATATCCAAAATCTTTTTCCACATCAAAATCTTTCTTTTCTAAATTTTCATTTATTGTATTTTTGACTGTATGTACCCACATAGATACACACTTTTTATTTGGACTTCAACCCATGTCATTGGTGCCACTATCAATTTTACACAGTGCCAAGTAGGGGAGTTATTTTTTCTTTTCTCTCTTTCCCTTTTTTTTTACAGACTTCAACCCAAATCTGAAAGGGGGGGCGAAACCCTAACTCAGGCGCATATAAAATTTTTATGGGCGAAAACAAGGGTTTCATGAAGATCGCATGGCATGAACATATGATCAACTATTAGTTCTTGCAATGAGAAGATAGGATGTTACCATGGCCATTATTTGGATGGCGACTTGGAAGAATATAGAGGGCGAGCGGCTCTCCTCCAAAGCAGTCGCACACAAGGTGATGATGGCTACTCCCTTTTCTTCTTTGTGCTAGCAAAGTTCCAAGGTGTCCTTCAACGTGTAGGAGAAGATGAGATGTTCTTCTTCTTGGCTAGGCGAAAACTCTCTACCTCTTCTCTTTCGTGGAGCCTCGACACACACACGAGAGGAGAAGCATTCATTTGAGAGAGAGGGAGGCGTTGAGGCGTTATCCAATGTGGGAACGCTTATGGCTTCCAAAAATAGAAAGTCATCAAGCCATGCGCCCATGTTTTCGAACCAACCAAAATGTCTTCTCACTTTGAACCATGCGTTCACTTATATGAACCGGTTCTATTGCATTTGGTTCAAAGACCAAATCAAACCAAGCCATGGTCTAGATCTCATATGAACCAGATGGCTCAAGATCTAACCACACATCTCTTGATGCTCTTGATCTCATCGATCAAGCATCAATTCTCCCGATCGAAGCTTACCGATCTCAAGCCCTAATCAATCAAACATGATCAGACCAGATCTCACTTCCAATCAGAGTTTAAACTCCTTTAAACTGAACCAAAACCATTCAGTCCACACGATCTGACATAAGTAAGCCATATCATCAAATTGTGCGACCCTAAGGGTTTCCTTCAATGTCGATAACGATAACTTACGTTATCACGATCAGAGAGGGGTATCTAGCAACACATCGTTGTCTCCCGATATGGAGGAAAGAGTCTTCCAAGACTACACCCAAACCATAGCACAAGTGTGAATCCAATTCACTTGACATACTTGTTTCCTTTGCCACTGGACGTTCTCATTGGACAAGCGTG
>JANTFE010004321.1:6986-18192 GCA_027562315.1 Costus pulverulentus | reverse complement strand
CCATGCCTTTATTGATTATATCAATTTCATTAATTCTATCAAAGTACATTCAAACAATGCCTGACCATGTCCATACATTGGTCTGTAGGGCATATACACCAACAATCCCAACCTTGATGCAAAAAACTTTCTTATTGTCGTCACCTACAAGACCCTCTCGCCAGGAGCAGAGGGAAGGCGACAACAGGAGAGGAGAAAAGAGACTGGAGCAAAAATCTCCCAAGAGAGCCTCTTTATAATAGAAGTGCCAACTCTTCTTTAGAGATCTTTCCCATGCGGGACTATGTTCAGGCACCACTCCACACTCCTGGGTCTCAGCTTCGAGACTCACCAAGTGAAATGTGCCTATACATATTAATTAACCAAGAGAAAAATTTTCTCTTGTTAATTAATATTTTTATTTCATTCATGTCACTAAAGTGCCAAGCCCAACCTTGCACTAAGACCCTTGTTTGACACATTTTGACACCTCAGGTCAACATAGGTCAAACGTGGTCCACTCGAGTCAACCAGTGGTCTAACATGAACAAAATAATGTCTCATCTCCTCATAAGAAATACGATAGCATCAACTTCCCAAAATGATTCGAATCATACAATGATTCGATCAGAGGCTAACCGATCAATACGGAGTCTCTAGCGTCTAGGTGTGCGACCCTGTAGGTCCCTCTGACGTTGGCAGTGATGACCCAATGATCACAAACGGTGAGTGGCACCTAGCAGTACATCGCCGCTACCCAAGTCATCGGAATAAATGTCGCCATCGACAACCTCAAAACTGTGATAAGGTATAAGAGTATCCATGTCCCTTTGCCTGGCTGATCGTCCAAGTTGGACAAGCGTGTCACACTTGTTTATTCCAACGATGATTTGAGAAAGCCATGGCGATCTTGACTTACATGAAATTTTAGATGTTTGGATTCATGGCTAAACTTTTTGGACACAGAAAATGCAGAAAATTGTATGCTATTTACTATGGTACTGATCCTCCTACTTCACCATGAAATTTGATTTTTGGCCAAGCTATGGACCTAAAAATTAGCGCTTCTTGGGAGGCAACCCAAGCACTCTTACCTTAGTTTAGTTTCTTTTATTTTAGTTCATTTTTAGAATTAATTTTTCTTTTCTTTTTGCAGGGAAAATCAAATTTTGGGCAAAATACGACACTGTCGTAGTATTTTTCATAGGCCATAATTTTGATTGATTTCTTTCCTGAGAGTTAACTTATTTTTACGGCACTACAGTAATAGTTTTTAAGGTACCATATTTTCAGTCCGTTTTTGACTTCACGTGCTGTATTTTTGAGTGATTTTTGATCCAAAAATTTTATGTCTTTTACGGTAGTACCGTAATCAGGTTCACGATACCGTATTTCCTACATATTTTTGACCCGAGAATCTTGTGTACATTACGGCACTACTGTAAAGGATTTTACGCCCGTAATTTTGAATATGCTTTCTGTTTATCTGATTAGGTGTTTTCTCGCTGTGATTTTAAGAAACTAGGTTGGGAAAATTCTTCATCTTTGGCACAAACATGAACTACTCATCCTTGTCTATTTTTTGGATGTTTTTGTTGAATTTTAATGTTCATGGATTATCCTATAACACATAGCATCTTTTGGTACTTGATTAATTTATGCAGCAGTTTTGTTTAACTGATCTGATTAGTGTTTTTGCTGCAATTTTTAAGATGCTTTGATGAGTTGAAACCCTGATCTTTCACTTGAAATTGGAAGTACATGTTTCATTCTATCTCTTGGATTTGTTGTTTTCATGAAAATATTTTCTGATCATTCTAGGAAGCATGGCAACTTTTCGAATCTGATTAACTTCTGTGCAGTTTTTCATTTAATAATCTGATTTACCTTCTTTCTTCTGACACCCTAAATTTCTAACAGATTTTGATACTTTAATTTTCATACGCCTAGAAAGAACAAGTTTTATCCTACTTCATGGTTTTGTCTATTTTCTTTTTGGATCAATAAATCTTATTCTTGGGTATAGCTACTTTTCATAACTGAATCAGTATGCTGCTCTGCTATCCTTGGACACCTGCAGTTTCTTCTCCAGATTTGCAGCACCTCAAGCCAGCCCAACCACCACCACTCCAGCTGCCTCTGACACCACAGTTTCCAGCCATTAACACAGGATTATACCATCAGCAGCCTCTTATTTCTTCTGCTGCCTCTTATTCTATTGATGTTATTTGTGTAGTAGAATCTTCATTAGTGACTGATTTTTTTGTGCAGTGCTATCTTTTGCACCAGCCGACGACTTCGCCACCACGACTGTAGGCTCTAGCAGGCCACTAGAGGCCACTCATCATCACTCTACTGTCGGCACTATCTTCATTGTTAGCAGCTTTTCAGCTAGCATCTATTCCACCACTGCTTCTCGCCTCTATCAGCTCTTTTCCACCAGCACCCTCTTCAGACCTTCGGCGACATCTCTGATTCTCCCTTGAGAAAATTATAATTATTTTTTTTGTTATATACAATTTTTGGTCTGAGCCTTATGTATTTAAAAATTGTCCAGGTAAAATTTTCAAAAGACACATTTTTGGACCCAGCTGCATCTGGCCTGACAAAGATTGAACCTGCTATATAGTCTTGTGAGTATCATTTGCGCCCTCTTGTATTCATGATTATTTCATATGATTGCATCTTTGATTTGCTTTGGATGTATCACTTACTAAAATTTCTAATTGATGTCATTGCTTGAATCTATCACTTTACATCTTTTGACTACATGAGTTTCATTCTTCACATCTTTTGCATTGAATTTGATATTTTTAATGTTTAAAAATTTTTATGACTTGAATCTATGTGATGAGAAGTGTGTGAATTTTTCTATGTTTATGCATGTCAATACCTGTAAATGGAGATATTCCTATTATGTTGAATTTATTTCTTCAATATATATCTACTTGTTGAAATCTTTCATTGATTGATGCATAAGGTTTTCGGTAGGTGTATTGTTTGATGAATGCAATCTAAGAGTGAAACATCTTTCTTGAATAAAATTAACATATGAGTGTAATTTTTGAATTAATGTCAATTGATTAACCTAGTTGATGTTTAATTTATCTTACTATTTGTTGGGAAGAAAGAATCCAAGATCCACAAAAAGAGAGAGAGACTCCCCCACTTGGCACTGTGTAAAATTGACAGTGGTACCGAAGATATGGGTTGAAGTCTGTAAAAAAAAGAGAGAGAAAGAAAATGACTCATGTACTTGGCACTGTGTAAAATTGACAGTAGTACCTAAGACAAGAGTTAAAGTCCCAAATAAAAAGTGTGTATATATGGGTATATACCATCAAAAACACAAAAAGAATAAAAAGAAAAAAATGAAGAAAAGGAAAATTTTGAGTGGAAAAAGACTTTGGATATCTTATTCCTGTAAACAAATGTGTGATAGATTTGAACTATAACTTAGGTGAATTCATGAGACTGAGATTCTAATTTTTATACAAGTTGCAAAGTTTTATTTTATCAAAGTTGTGAATCTTAAAGATTAATTTCAGAGGACGCTGTATTTATTTGAAATTTTATGCAAAAAGTTGGTGGAATATTTCACGAGTGATTATATTTTAGAAATTTATTTTTCATAAGAGGGTATATTTTCCATAGCATTGTTTTTTATTCTATTTATTTGCTTGAGGACTAGCAAAGTTTGAGCCTTATGTATTTGATGACACCAAAATTTATAGTATATTTTGTGTCATTCCATTGCTCTTTTTGTGTCATATTCCTACATTTTTGCTTATTTTTATGTCTTTTTTATCAAATATTACAGAATCTACTTCTATTTTGGTTTTTGATAATTTTCAGGTAAAAAGGCACGATTTTAAGGCGTTTTCAAGCAAAATCAGATACATAGAAGAATTCCCATCAATAAGAAGAAGTTACATGACAAATTTCACGCGAATCGGAGCCAAAACCCAAATTACGGCAATGCCATAATTATAATTACGGTACCGTATTTTTGAGTACTACCGTAATTTTGGAACACTGCTGTATTTTTGGTGATTTCCGTGCAGAAGATTTGGGAGAAATTACGGCACTGCCATAACAGAAATCACGGTGCCGTATTTTGAAGCGACCTCAGACCCGAGAGATTTCTAGAAATTACGGCACTGCCATAATTCTTTCCACGGTACCGTAATTCTGATCGAATCATGTACAGAAGAACTTAAAGAAAATACGGCAGTGTCGTAACGGAAACCACGACTGTAATTCTATTCCTGGCTCGCGACTTCCACTGTGAAATTGAAGCCCAATTTTTGCGCGATCGATTGCGGACGATCCAGGCATTTAAACTCAATGTCGTAAGAAGGAAAAGGAGAGCCTCTGAGGAGGAGAACACGCCAAGGGTGAAAGCCCTAATTTTCATCCACTATTGAGGGAGAAATCGAGTTACACGCTGCCGCCTTAGGTTTTACCGCCAGGAAGCGTATAGCGCATCTCCGGCCGTGAAATTTGAGTGGAAGCTTCGCTTGGAGGAGGAGACTATACCCCATAAGTTTCAGAGAGAAAGGATCCCGATCGAAGGAGAAATCAACGAAAAAGTGGGCACCGGCAATGTTCACGACCCAAAATTATGGCTGTAATTTCCATTACAGCTGTGGTGTAAAGTTGTTTTTCCCCTTTTCTTCGATTTCTGATCTTTAAAACTATGGTTGATGTAGGGGTAGGTCACAAGCATGCAAACAACGAGTTTCAAAAATATTGTTTTTTATTAATATCATAAACTAGAGAAAACCGAATTACACTAACGAAGTTGGAAAATAGTTTTTTTTTTGTAATTTTAGATAAGAAAACCAAAATTTATGCTACTTGCTTGAAAGTAAAACTTACACTACTTGCTCTAAAGTAAATGATAATATCTTAAAGAAGACTCACCTTGCGGTCCTTGAGAATAGAAGGACCGCCCTTCCCATTCTTCACCGGTCCTACTCTGATGGAAGGTGCAGGTTACACACAGGGCATCCAGCAACCCCACACAGGTGTGGGTGAGTTATAAAGTTAATTAAACACCAACAATGCTAAAGGGTCAAGAGGGAGGCTAGTCCTCCAAGTTCTCTTGCTAATAAAGAAATAGACTATCTAAAAAGGGGGGGAAAGAGAGGTGGAGCGCCAAGCTTCCTTCACCATGCGCCAATCCCTACAAAGATCCAAAGATGTGTAGTAAGATGTTCTTTAGAGTGTAGGAAGTGAAATCACAAGAGGTTGGAATACTCAACTTAGAGAATCGCCTTGACAAAGACCAAGAGGTGCTCCCATGTTCTATGCACCATCTTGAGTTCTAGATCTCTTTGATGTTCTTGCCTTGATGGAAATGAGTCTCGGCCTTGCTTGTTGAAAGGGAGAGGCGAGGAGGTAAGAGGAGAGGCTCGGCTCTTGAGGGAAGAAGAGGGAAGAAGGAAGGTTTGGGTGACACAAGCACCCTAGGTGACACAAGCACCCATCATTTGGCTAGGAAGCTAGTCAACAATATTATTTCAACAATGCTATGCTTATGATGCAATGGGGATACATAAATAGGTAGCTTAGGGATGAGGATAAGGTGAGGGCAAGGTGGTCATTAGCCCCTTGCGCCCCTTACATATTTGGAGAAAATTCAAAATGGAGACAAGGCATAAAGTGGGCTGATCTTGTTGCCTTATTTGGATGGTTGAATTGGCAAGTCTTGAATTCGAATGGCTGGCTTCCTTGAGGTGTTGGCTAGGGAGAATTTGGACTTTGAAAACCTTGCTTGTTGGCTTGGGCGGCAATGAGAAGAAGGAAAGAAGTATGATTTGGTGATCTAGATTGGGCGCCCCTTGAATTGTGGATCTAAACCGTTCCTTGCTTGATTTTGAGGATCAGGTTGGCGCATAACTCCATGGGGGCTGATGTTTCTTCAATTGGAAAGGATCTTGAAGTGGGGCTTTGAAGTGGAGTTGAGTTGGAGGTCCCCTTTGAGCTAGTTTGAAGTGAACATTCCAAAATGGGAGCTAGCGTCTTGGAGTGGGGTGAACTAGTTGATTTGCTTCCCTTGAGCTGAATATTACATGTATCCAAGCTACATGCACTAACCTACCATGACATTACAATGCACAACCTACCAACAACATTCATAAAAGTAAACTACATGATAGACTTGGGGGTGGACTAACCTAACATGCCATGCAATGCAAATAAGGAAAGTGCTGAAAAGGAAAGTGGACTCTAAGAAAAGCCATACCTGATGGGTGATAGGCACCACAAGTGTACGGTTTCTATCGTAGTAGTAAAATATCGTCCCAAGGGAGCGAGGTGCGAGGTGTCAAGTATCGAGTTCTAGTGTGATTCATAGCTAGACAATTCAAAGTAAGAATTGAAAAATCTAAACTAAGTAGTTTCGACTGAAGAAATCAACGACTAGTAGGGAAAGTTATAGTTTTAGAAATGTTCGGAACTTTAGGTTTTACCACGTTGAATGTTTTATATGCTAAACATTGAATCAGATTGAATAGAAAACGGATCTCCTTCTCTCGAAGCGCATTCCGACAGTAAATAACTTAAGGCGATCTATCCTATGGTACGGATTACCTTCTCTCAAAGCGTAATCCAGTGCCTACTTAAGTTAATTTCCTACTCTGTAGCAAAATTAACTTAAGAGACCCATTGAGCTCTATGATGATCGTGAATCCACGAGTGACGTTGAACGACTCTCGTAATTCAAGTCACAAGTTCAAATGGGCAGTCGAGTGTTACGATTCACCTCTCGGCTCTTCTCGTATCACTTCACACATATCAATGTTTGGCCAAAACATAAATATTCAATAAGCACACCACATTTAAATAAGTAAATTTACTAAAAAGTATCACTAAGATTCATGAAAGATGCTTACATGTGAGAATTTGTTCAACGGACTACGCCCGAGTCCCGAACTAGGGTTTACTCTAAAGCATACATCGTTTTACACCCAAAAACCCAAGAAATAATACTCGAAAGTGAGGGAAATTACTAATCAAGGGTAGGAGACGATGAATCTTCGGTCTTCTCTCGAAAGCCCCAAAGAATCTGGTCAAATCGAGCCCTCGAACGAGCAAAATCGCCCTTTTTCGCCCTTGTCACGTTTTCTCTAAAGTTAGAATCCCAAAACTGCCCCAAAAATCCTATTTTATGATTCTATCTCTTCCTTAGGCAGTTAGGAAGTTTCCCTCTAAATATCAGTAAATTCCGACTTCAGAATCACTCTAATCGGGCGAAAAACCGTCGAAAGGTCGAACTGCGCGGAAGCTGTCATGGCCGTGATGCGTTCGGTAGTCTGCGACGATGTAAACACGTGCGTGATGAGAGGAACGGGTAGGCCGTGTCTGGCTCGCAGAATGCTGCAGAGTTCTGCCGAGATGATCATGGCCGTGACGGTGAACATGGTCTGCCCGTGTTCTCTGCAGAAAGCTCCGATTTACCTCAAATTTGACCTGTGACCTCCTAGCATTGTGAGGAATCTTCTCATAACATCAAATCATTAAAATGACCTGGATTTCATAAACAATGCGAAAAACAGTGAAGATTCTGTACTTAACGAGAAAAGATACTAAATTCAGATACAAAACACGACAAAAGCCTGTAAAGATCATATGAATGGTACTTTAAATTATATAAAAATAACACTTATCAAAATATCACAGACTTAAAATCTTGCTTGTCCTCAAGCAATTAAGCCATTTAAAAAATCAAGGATAATGAAAGAAGAATGTTCTAAGGTCAAAGTATTGTCTAACATGAAAACTATTATACTCAATCCACCATTTAAGAATAAAATTGAGATACAATCAGAACTGATAACAGAAATAATTCTCAAAGTGAAACCTCAAATCTGAAAAAGAATTAAACACTATCACTATATTGAGATCATGCATAATCATCAATTCCTTATATAGTCAGCCAATCTAACTAAGTTGCACCAAAAGAGCTTGTCAAATTGCAATAATGGAATCATGAATTATAATTGGTTGGCTCAAGCTACTTCCCTGAATTTGCCTTTAACCTTGTGACACGAAGGACAAACATTTGTGATGAATACACCCTCGGTACTTAGTTAGCAAGCAAACTCAAAGTGTGTACACTACATAATGCACACAAAACTCATTTCTTCACACTAAGTTAGAAGAAAGTGGAGTTGTTCACCTTTACTAAACCCCTTTTTTTTCTGATGTTCCTTTTTATTCTCTTTTTTATGTCGGCAGTGCCAAGTTGGATGAATCATTGGGTTCATCGTGACTTAGGTACCACTGCCCCTTTTTTTTCTCACCCTTTTGTTTTCTTTTTGGTTTTTTTTATTTATTTATTTTTTTCATTAAGCAAATGTATGCAACCAAATTGAAGGGCTGAAACAAGGAATAATATAATCATGACCAATCACCAACATAGCTTCGTGCTAACAATTAAGTCAGAAAATAAGGTTTAACCCAATGAACATCATTCATGTTATAGTGGAATCATACTCAATAATAATCTGAAAATTCGGATTGAATGCATAAAAGTAGTCATAATAAGAACTACTTTAACATAAAGAACAAACTAGACTTTCTACATCATAGCTCTAAATAGCTTAATAACCGAAAACAAAGTCAAAATAACTAGAAAAAACTATCACAGACTTAGAGTTTTGCACTATCACAAGATCTGAAGCACAAGCATTAATATCATTGAAGCACAGACATTAATATCATCATGAAACTCAGTGTATAATGAAATAAAACATAACACACTAAAAGTACACTAACAACAAACACAAACAAAGAGGGAAACCCTCTACCCACGGCAAAGAACTGCATAGTCTCCTATGTAGGAAAAAGTACAAGAATAGCAAGTAAAAGAAAAGCAACTTACTAAATTAGACAAAAGAGCATAAATGCTCTCACCGCAGGGCACATATCATGAACAAATCACCAACGTTGCGGCGGTGGCACTAAGAATAGGTGTGAACGCTAAGTTCCGCTGTCGTGCCCCTTTTATAAGCGGCGAAGGGCAAAGCACAGCCGTGACGGTGATCACGACCTACCTGTGAACACTTTGGCAGACCACGCTGGCATCAGCGAGGCGATCATGGCCCGGCCATGAACGCTTGGGCGATGAGCAAAAATTCCCTGGAAAATAGCAAAAGTTGCAAATGTCAATAGGATGCTATTCAATGTATGAAATAAGAAAAATAATGTTATGGGTCATCACAAAATAATATCAAAATAAAAACAACAAAACAATACAAAACAAAAACTACTACAACAACATACAACATAGAAGTCTATCCAAACAAATACAACACAACCCAATAAAAGATAAATCCTTGGGTGCCTCCCAAGAAGCACTCGTTTAAGGTCATTAGCTCGACCAATGTCTATGTATCAATGCACGTCTAATGGATTAGAGGTGTAAGAAATGGCAAGTAAATGCCCCTTTCTTCGTCGCCTAAAAATTACACCTATAGAGATGAGCATCAAATATAATAGGTGTACAATAAAAAAACGTCCTCAAATAACATGGAATAGGAAGATATTTAAACTCATAGTCTTTCTTTCCAGCGCTTTGTGGTTCCTTGACTTCAAGCTTTTCGTGTAGCACTCTTTTAAGATCAACTTTGGGGCTTACCTCGAACAAATCCACATAAGTAGTCACCTCCCGCCTCATCTGTTTGACACAATCATCAAAATTATATAAACAATAGGTCGCAAGAGGATCGTGCTTGTAAGGTGGTGGTAGAAGATAGACTGACTCTTGCTCGATCCTAGACTCTGTAGATAACTTCTCTGAATATTGAGCATCTTTACTTTCATCTTCAGACTCTCCAACAAAATCATCTCTAGGTGACATATGAGGATATTCCATCTGGGTGCTACCGCATATCAAAATCGTGCTGCAGTGCTCCCTTGGATTTACCTCGGGTTGCCTAGATAATGAACTAGCTTGTTGAGCAATCTGGTTCTCAAGCATCTTTGAATGGAAAATCATATCATCTACATTTGAGTTCAACTTCCTGATGGATTCATCCACACTCTCATTGTGCTTTGATTGGGTGGCAATGAAATTTTCCAATAGCAGCTCCAGGTTAGATTTCAGTAGTGGATTAAACTGTTGTTGCTGAAACCCTTGTGGTTGCCAGTAATTTGGATGAGGGAACTGATTGCTAACATTTTCTTGCTGAGCCTGACTAGTGAAGTTTGGTAGGAAAGCTGGATTCTGATTGTCTTGGTAGGAGAAATTAGGATAATTCCGCCATTCGGGGTGTATGTGCCTAAATATGGATCGTTCTGGTTCCTCTGATTCGCGATGCCCGCTAGAACCTAGTCTAAAGATAGATCAAAAGAAGAAAACGAAGCCATAATCTGGCAGTTAGTAACACCATGTCCAACATTTCCACAAACTTCACAAGAAACAAAATTAATTGATGCTGAATTAAAGTTCATTGAAGTAGTAAACAGGATTAGTAATACCAAAGAATATTACAAGCTTGAAGAAAGCAAGAAGATAGGAAGTATTAACAAATGTACTAAAATAAAAAAAAACAAAAAGCAAATTAAAACAAAACGTATCTAGTCTATCAAATCAATTGTTTAATCAATATTGACTACGCCTTGCTCCCGGGCAACGACGCCAAAAACTTGATAGGTACCGCAAGTGTACGGTTTCTATCGCAGTAGTAAAATATCGTCCCAAGGGAGCGAGGTGTCAAGTATCGACTTCTAGTGTCATTGATGGCTAGACAATTCAAAGTAAGAATTGAAAATTCTAAACTAAGAAGTATCGACTGAAGAAATCAACGACTAGTAGGGAAAGTTATAGTTTTAGAAATGTTCGGAACTTCAGGTTTTACCACGTTGAATGCTTTATATGCTAAACATTGAATCAGATTGAATAGAAAACGGATGTCCTTCTCTTGAAGCGCAATCCGACAGTAAACAACTTAAGGCAATCTATCCTATGGTACGGATTACCTTCTCTCGAAGCGTAATCCGGTGCCTACTTAAGCAAATTTCCTACTCTATAACAAAATTAACTTAAGAGACCCATTGGGCTCTATGATGATCGTGAATCCTCGAGTGACATTGAACAACTCTTGTAATTCAAGTCACAAGTTTAAATGGGCAGTCGAGTGTTACGATTCACCTCTCGGCTCTTCTCGTAACACTTCACACATATCGATGTTTGGCCAAAACATAAATACGCAATAAG
>JANTFE010004294.1:0-11867 GCA_027562315.1 Costus pulverulentus | reverse complement strand
GCATGCGATGATCATTATGAAACCCTTATTCCGCTGCTATAACATAACCCACAAGGTCACTTGCGCCTCCTTAGGGTTTCGCTCCCCCTTGAAGGGGACTCTTCATATTCCTATGCCACTTCCAAGCTCGGCCTGAGCGGCTGAGAAGGATGCTTATGATAAGCATCAGGCTGATACTTTAGAGGTTGCTAATTTGATGCTAACCAACATGTCGCCTGAATTTCGAGGGCAATATGAACAGAAGAGTGCTTCTGAGATTATTTCTAATCTAAAGCAGCTCTTCGATGAGATGGTTAGGCTCAACCCTCCTAAAGTAGACATTCAATGTGTTGAGCCGAAAGGCTTAACTAAGACATTGAAAATAAAGATAGAAAGGGTCAGGAATAACAAGTGTCATTCATGTGGAGAACCACCTCACATGATGAAGGACATGGTGTGACTTCAAAACGAGAAGAAGAGAGGCAAGGCTTCATCTTCTACCTCAGGTATTTATGTTACTGAAGTCAACTTTTCTACTTCTATGTCATGGGTATTGAATACTGCATGCAGAGCTCATATTTGTATAAATATACAGGGGCTCAAGAAAAGTAGATCGGTACGGCCTAGAGAGATTGACGTACGAGTTGAAAACGGGGCACAAGTTGTTGCTATTGCTATAAAAAATTTGACGCTCTCCTTACCTTCAGGACTTCTATTAGAGTTAGATCATTGCTATTATGCATCTACTCTTACTAAAAACATTGTATCCATTCCTTGCTTGGCAAAAAGGGGATTTAAGTTTGAAATAAAGGAGAACTTTTGATCTTTTTCATATGCAAATGTATTTTATAGGAAGGGTACATTATACAATGGATTATATGTCTTGGACATGGATAACTCTATATGTAACATAAATTGTAAAAGAGTCAAACTGAGTGGTTCAGTAGGTGCGCACCATTGGCATCGTCGATTAGCTCAAATAAATAAGAATCGCATTCAACAACTCCATGCAAATGGATTGTTAAATTCAACGTCCTTGGAGGAGTTTGATACTTGTGAACTGATGCGTCCACAAGTGTACGGATTTATTGAAGTAATAAATAAGATATCGTTCCCAATCAGGATTAGGTGATCAAGTACTGACTATACAAATCATCTAAATCTAGGCTAATCAAGTGATGGATTGTTTTGGGCTCTAAGTGCGAAAAGCAATGAAAATGGTGTTTAGAAGAAATCAGGTTTTGAGAGGTCGGGACTCGGGGTTTTGCCTCACTGACAATTAAGAATCTTACAAAGATAACTCTTTGAACAAAAAATTAGGATCATGAAAGGGATTTTTCCTAAGGTACGGATTACCTCCTCCTGAAACGTAATCCGGTATCTAACTACGCTAACTCCCTACTCTCATGATAGTTAACGTATTTAGACTCATTAAGTTCTATGAAAAACCTTGTAAAACCTTCAAACGAATCCAAACTACTCCCGTGATTGGATTCGTAGGTTTGAAAAGAATAGCTTCGACGTTGCGATTCACCTCCCGGTTATTCTCGCAACATCTAAGATGCAATATACTTGGCCAGGGTAAACTACAGATTAAACACAATTCTAATCAAATCATGATATAATAATCATAGCAAAGAGTAAAAATATAGTTTTTACATCATAATTGTTAGTGCGTAATCCCCCTAAATCCAGAAATATGATTTACTCGCTCATGTTCATAATTGACAGCATATGTATTGGATGAACAAGCATTAAATCTTCATGAAATTATAAGAATTTCACTAAGAAAACGATTAGAAAAGCTTCCCCTTGATCTAGAGATGAAGAGGAGTAATCAATCTTCTCTTTTTCGTGAAATCTCGTCGGAATTCTGCTCTGGAATTGATTCTCGCCCTAACAGCTGCTGCCCATTTGTGTTCGTCCGAAAAGTCCTCCTTTACCCTCCAAAAACCAAACCTTTTATACTTTAATCGGTCTGGAACCCTTCAAGGAACAAATCTAGAGAGTTTGGTTCAAACTTGGCTTGATTTGGAGTCGAATCGAGTGAAAAACTCGAAGGGGTGGAAACTTTCATGGCCCGTAATATGTTTACGGCTGCGGCCGTAAATGTTTCTGTGCATAAGGCTTCTTGTACACTGAAAGTTTCACGGACCATGAAGGATTCACGGCCTCACCTGTGAAAGTTTATGTGAACTTTTTAACTTAGCCGTTTTTCAACCTTCGAACACTAAATTTACGGTTGGCCGAAATAATTATGGCCAAGGAAAGTTGTGTTCTTCACTGTTTTGACTCCAAATTTGACGTGCAATCTCGTAATCTCCTCGGGAATCATGCTATGGCTTCAGAACTTGCAAATTCCATCATTTTTGAGTCATTTTACTTGCATTTTCGTTGAAACCAAGAAAAGTGAAGATTCTATACCAAGTGAACCAAATAAGCTAAAAATTAGTAGAAAATCATAAAATAAGCCCGAAATATCATATAAAACACAAGTAAAAATGTGATGTAAATACAATGCATCAAAATACCCTTGGCTTGAAACTTTGCTTGTCCTCAAGCTATACTTTGATATGCATGGAGAATGTAAAGATAAGGAACACTTCTTTGTTCACCTTTTAATAATGTCCTTAGTCCACAATTTTAGCAATCAATCTTTCAGAACTAAAGAATTTTAAGAAATAAATTCTCAAGACTTTACAATCCAAGATGGATAAAATTCATAACTCATGTCAAAATATTCAATCTTCACATACTAAGTATCAAATACTCTCATCTTAATAAATCCATTTCACTTAACAGATAAAATTTCTACTTCACAAAATTCAGTATTGTTAAAGATAAAAGACTTTTAATGCAATTTGGTCTTTAAACAATTATGTGCCCTTTCCTGTTAGCATCAAACATTATTTAAAGTATCCCATAGAGCAGTATAATTTAACTCATAGTCTCAATCTTAAAGTCAGCAGAGTTGTCCACTTGACCTACGGCTCCCTCTTTTTCTATGCTTTTTATCCTTTTCTCCTCTTTCCCCTTTTTTTTATTTTTGGAGAGAGCCAGTCAAGGGCATGGTACTTAAATCATTATCGATCTTTCTACATGAGGGATAAATATTTACTTTTAAGATTTCTCTCTGTTACTTGATTGCAACAAACTTAAAGTATACCAATTCATGATATAATATAACTCATAACTTTAGATTCCTCAACCAGAGGAGTTGGAGCAAGTCTTAGTTAAAAAAATATCACTAATTTCTATTCATAAAAATTCCCATCAAGCAGAAATAGATAAATTAAACTTCAAGTAAATTCTACTATGCATGTGTCTCATGAACGTATAACAATTCACATATGTATTTTATCAATACTAGAATTAAATTTACTCAACAATTTAAGTCTATATAAAATTTTAAAAATTCCTTAAATCATCAGATCAAATACTAAAAATGTTTCCTAAGTTCAAGATTAAGGAGAAAACAAACTTGATATTCCTTAAAATCATAGACATTCAAAATACATATCTATAAAGCTTTGAAGGAAAAGCAATATATGTGGGGACACCCTAAACTTAAATTGTTGCATATGTATAAACATTAAATTAATGAATGAAAGATTTCAGAAAAATTTTGCAAGAGTTCCCTTTGTAATGTGAGCGAAAACTTGTACAGTTATATCAAAAGATAAAAACATAACTCAGAAAAATCCAGAAACTATATCACATCAAAGATAATCACATTTATCATGGTAAATAAGTTTCAAACATCAAATATCGTCATGTTTCACTATCAAAATCACATTTTACCATTTGCAAGCACTATTCATCTCAAACATCAATACTTTTATCAAAAGCATTCAAGAAACAATCAAATCATCACCATGTCATCACGAACTACCATAAACCATCACAGATACATGATAAGCAACCAATGTGTACAATACCATCATGACCTAACCATGTACAACATCCTAAAGTCTAATACCATCACGTATACACAATATCATCTAAAATGTCAAACATCCAATAAAACTCCAGATATACTACACAATATCAAGTACAACACACACACATAAATAAAACATAAAAGGTATAATGTGCACGCTGCATTAGCACCAAGTCTACTAAGTCTTGCTCAAGAAGATGCATGTAAGATATCTCTAAGTTATAATGAATGATAAGAACATAAGCATAGAAATGAATAAAATACTAGAGATACTTACAAGACACATCAATCAGTCTCTACATGCTTAGAATCCTCCTCCTCATCTCTGGTATGCAGTGTCGATGAAGACAGGAGACATCGCCGTAATAACTCCTCAATCAAGTGCAGGGACTCAAGCGTCCTTGCCTATCCCTGCTCCAAACGCGATATGTCGTCGTGCATCCTCCGCTGCTCGGCTCGTATCTACTCTAAGGAAGCGTCTAGCAGTGCTAAAGTGGATGGTCTTGTAGATGTAGACGGCCTAGCAGAGGTGGACGGCTCAACTAGAGGCGCAGGCTCTAAAGTCCTCGGCGGTGAAGGAGGTGAGGCTGGCTCTCTAGGACCTCCCCCACTATGCGTGGGATCCACGATCCAGTTCTACTGAACATGAACCGTAGTATGGTTCATGTTCTGCAGCCTCATGGTAATGTCTGTATGCCTGAACATAAGATAATATGAGCTCTCCAACCTCGTAATCATCTTAATAGCAACGCAAGCGTCCATATTTAATCTGGGATTACCCTTACCCTCGTTCAACCCTGAGAGGTCAATACCGAGGGCTAGGGCAATGGTGGTAATCATGCCACCCAACACTAAGACTCCCTTCCACGCCCTAGCTACCTTATGAATCTGCTTCACAAGGTAAAATGGGGTGCTGATGCGGAATCTGGTCAACATGGTCCATAAGAAAAATAACTCTGAAGCTCTGACCATCCCATCGCTCTCTGCTCTCCCAAAAATGGTGTTCGCGATTACCCGATGCATGTATCTGAATACTGGGCTAGATAAGCGTGTGGCTCTGGTGGTCCTCGGATCGAATCCTCCCTCTCTAAATATCTGCCTCCAAAAGGTCCTATCGGAGTACTCACAAGGGCGATGTCAAGTGCCACATGAGGGAAATCCAAAAATGTGACCAACCTGGTCAAATGTAAGTACGTGGTCCCGGTTCCACAACCATAATGCCATCCACCCTGGATCTCTGTCATCATAGTTATACAGTGTGATCTGGACAGAACTGAAGAACTCCAGGGTCAACTGGACATACGTGGCATGCCTCTGGCGATAGAAATCCTAACACTCTATGTTTGAAAACATCCACTAGATGTCATCGAACAGTCCAAGGGTCTGTAGTGTCTAATCATCCCAGTAGCGGGTGTTAAGTACCCCTCTAGTAGTCATGGCTCTATATCTCCTCCCCTGGTCCCTATTCCTGTATCTGATCTATCATGGGTAAGGGACTAGGACAGGAGGTGGAGATCGTGCTCGTCTCCTCTCTACTATCTCAGGCTCTGGTGCTGGAGGAGACGGCTCTAGTGATGTGGCCAGTGTGTGCTCTAAAGATGGCTCAAGTGATGGTAAATGTACCTCTGGGGAATGAGCTAATGGTATAGGAGCTGGAACTAGCACCTCAGTGCCATGTGGTATCTCAGATGCTGGAGGTGCTATCTCCGGAGCCTCAGATGACTCTGGTGCAGCTAAAGGTGACGAATGCAGCTCTGGAATATCCATTGAAATCTATGATAAATCATCAAACAACTCTGGAGATCCCTCCTCATCGTCAGGTAACTCTGGTGTAGCAGCCTCAGGAACAGACAGGTCTCCCTGAGCTGAAGAAGGTGAGGGGATCTAGGGAGTTCGGACTATATCATGTATAACATCCTCAACCTCCATGGACTCTATCTCAGCATGATCAGCACACTTTGGCAAGTCCGGAGGAAGCTCAGATGTAGTGGCCTCCTCCACATCCATAGGGGTAGTAATAGTCTGCTGCTGCTCATTAGGAGGCTCCATCTTAACTGGTGCAGGAGCTGGCTCTAGGGGAACTGGTGAGAGTTGTCTAGTGACTTTCCTCCCCCAAGCAGAAGTAGAGTGACAGGTACGCTTCCTAGCGTATCATCTAGTGATCCTCTGATTGCGGCTCTCTGGCCTATCAGCAGGCCTCTCAGATATGATCTCTAGCTCCGAAGAACAAGCTGGCTCAGGTGCTACCTATGAGGTACTAGGAGCCAAAGGTGTATTGGGACCCTCTGATGTCTGCATCTGAATCTCGGGCTCTGAGTCGTGATAGACGATCCGCTCAAAAGTATCCGGTCAGACTCCGGATACCATCCTATACATATACCGCGGAGTGGGTCCAATGTATATACTCTTCATCATAGCCCTGTAGCGTCTAGTCCTCACTGATCTCCTCGATGTCATAGTATCAAGCAATCAACAAAAATTTATATGAAAATTTGCAAAAATTGTGATGCTACAGTAACAACCAAATTCGCCCGAATAAGGTTTTGTAAAAACCAAACCAAGAATCAAAGCAAATTGCTCCAAATCTGTGCTATAAGTAAGCAAATTAGTGCAAGGACTGAAGTGTAAATCTGAGTAAAAGGTGCTCACGAATCTATGCAAAAATCAGACCAAAATCAACGAAATCGGTGTTCTGGCAGACTAGCAGCACTTCTCCACAAAATCTCATTGGAATCTGGTGAAAGATCGCTGGAAATCACTTACTGGTGGTGGAGGAAAGTCGGAAGAAGGATTCCGTCGCTCAAGGTGAAAGGAATCATTGAAAATCGGCATATTACGAACATGGGCGTAAACCCTAGTTCGTCCGTTAAGTTTAAAACGTAAGACTTCACGGCCCATAAATTGGTTACGGCTTCGGCTAAAATTGTGCTTATGACTCAGCCTCTTCAGTACTGAGAATTATGGCCCGTAAGTGATTTACGGCCGTGACCGTAAACATCGCGCAAAGACCTCATTTTTCACCAAAATATTTCCAGAAAATTCCCAAAAAATTCTTGCATGTAAAAAAACAGATTTAAAAGATTTTTCATATATAAAAGTCTATCAAATAATGCTGCAAAATAAATGTCCAAAAATTTAAAGAAAATCGAGAACTAGAAACTAAGAATGCGAAAATTGATAAATTTCAAAATCTTTGGGCTGTCTCCCAAAAACGCTTGTTTAAGTTCATTAGCTTGACCAAGATAGAGTTTATCATTGCTCTGGTGGGTCTGAGGTGTAGTGAATAATGTGAAACTTTTCATCTCCACGCCTTCTCGAATCAACTTGTGTGCTAAAATTATTCTTCTGCATTTGCACCCATATTCCATCTCCTATCTCCTTGTTCTTTTCATGCTTTAAGTAGTCTTCCAAGGGGTTCTCATCAATTTCTATGAAATTTCTATCATTAACCTTGCTTTCCTCAGCTTCAGTGTATTGGTGAGATCCTGCAAAAGAAATTCCTTTAGTCTTAATAGAAAAATTAAATACTAGTTTTTCCTCTCCAAGATTCATCGTTAATTTCTCATTCATCATGTCAATATTGGCACCTGCACTTGCCATAAATGGTCTTCCCAATATGATCAGCAACTCTATTTTTTCTTCCATATTAACAATTATAAAATCAGTCAAAATAGAGTAATCACCAACTTTAACAGAAACATTTTCGATCATCCCAACAGATTGTTGAACAGAGCCATTGGCAAATTGAAGCACAGTTTTTATAGATTTCATACTTCCACTGCCGATCCTTCTAGAAATAGATAGGGGCATTAAGTTCACACTTGCCCCATATCACATAAAGCATGTTCAATATAAATCTTATCAACTTGGCAGGGAATTGAAACAATTCCAAGATCTTTTACCTTTGCTATCACCTTGGGCTCACTTACCTTGCTGCTCCTTACCTCAAGTTTTGTAATTACAAGTTTTTCCTGATCTGCTCTCAATAGCCTCTGAGGGAAAGGAGCTGGTGGAACATATACGGGCGGACCCACATATTCTTCCTCATTTTCCTCCTCGGGTGTTGTCTCCTTAGGCTTCCTCTCCAAAACCTCAAGTGCAAAGTCTTCAATAGGTTCTCCAAGTTCATCAACTTGTTCACCATTCACAATTGTTACGACATTACAATGCTCCTTGGGATTCATCTCTGGTTGACCCAGAAGCTAACCAATGTGACGGAGCAGATGTTATGGGTAAGTTGGTCCTTAATTTAGTACTCTACGGTGGGGGAAACCATGATGCTGAATACGCGAGAGGGACAGGAGGCGAGAGAAGTAAAATGTGCGGAGCAATGAAAACTCGAGAAACCCGATGAAAACCCATGCCGCAGGGACACGACTTGAGCAATACCAGCGAGCCGAGGAGACAACGAACACAATTCTACGAATGAAACTACTCACTTGATTAGTAGAGCCAATTTCTTGAAGCAAGCACGTGCGCACAGCACCTAGACGGGGCTGTGGAGGTGGAACGCTGCGAGTCCAAGATACAAGCCGATCAATGATTGCAGGGGTTGCCTTGAAAAGGACTCGGAGCCTTGGGAGGTTCTCCAGGTGTTTTGATTGAAAGCAAAAATTGATTACAAGAGGGGACGAAGAGACTCTAGGCGAGCTCTTCGGAGTTCGAAGTGGTCTAAACCTTCACGTGGGGGAAGGTACTACTACAACAAAGTTGAGAAAACTAGTAGTCCCTTAGCCCTCTTTTATAGAACAAGAGGGAGGGTGAGGCACAAACTATTCACATGGGGTTTGTTGGAGACACCAACAACCCCTAACAACTAAAGAGGGTCCAAGATGCCCTCAAACAACCTGAAAAGCGATAACTAAATAGGGAATAAAAGGACAAGGAACAACACGTTGCGGTGGCTGGCGCATGGGCCTTCTTGCTGGGCCATCGACTGGGCCGTTGTCGACGGCTATACCATCTCAAAGCAGGCTACCACGAAGTAGCGGAACTTACTAATAGTGGGCTAGTTCTAGACATTGGTGGCGGTCTCTTGGGCTGAGTTGAGGACCTAGTTGTGGTAGCGATCTGCGGTGGCTTCCGGTGGAGGTCCTCGAGGTAGAGTAGCCAAAGGAATGGGCTGGAGGGACTCCGAAGATGTGGGTGAAGCCTCGTTGAGGGAGCGGACGTGGCAAGTTGTTGCTAAGGAGGGGCTCACCACCCCCACAAAATGGTCCGGGGGGTGCGAGGACCATTGCGAGCGTCGAACGGGATGAAAATTGACCTATATGTGTTTTCTGGGACTAAACACAGCCTGGCCGTGCTTGCCGTCACGGCCGTGTTCAGCATCTAGATTTCTTGTCGGGGCGAGCACGGCTGGAGACACGGGTGTGCTGATGATCTGCGAACTTGTCACGGCCGTCTCCTCCGTCACGGCCTGGCCATGTTGGGGTCGAGCGGATTTTTTGGCAAGGCCGTGATGAACCCGTAATTAGGGGTCCAAAATCCACATAATGTTTGGACATGGCCATGTTCCTGGTCCTGGCCTTGCCGTGTTGAAGTGGGCAGGCGATGCCGGATAGACTGGTCATGGCCTGGCCGTGTACCTCGTCACGGCCGTGATCGCTAAGGCCGAAGACCACCGAACTCGTCACGGCGGGTGTCACGGGCATGTCACAGACCGTGTTGGCATTCGCCTCCTTCCTCGACCGTGTCACGGCCATGTCCACCATTACGGCCTGGCCGTGTCGGGGTCAGCTGGGTCGTGTGGAGTCGGCCACGGCTGCTGTAACGGCCGTTCTTCTCGTCATGACCATGTCTGCCAACACAGCTTGGCCGTGTTCAGGGCGGCAGAAGGCTTCCTGAGCTGAAATTTGTGGGGCATCCTCCTCAGATCCTGGGGAGTCTCCCCAAGTGCCCCCTAGAGGTGTTGGGCCACCCTCTTGTGTGGCCATGACTCTGTCAAGTATCCCGGGGTGGGAAGAATTCTCCTCCAGAGAATAAGATGGGCTGATGTCGTCGAAGGGGGCGCCGGTGGGTAGGGGCGCGTGGTAGGGCAGGAGATCAGCGACGTTGAAGACGGGGCTGATGAGAGAGTCCTCCGGCAGATCGAGGATGTACGCATTGTTGCAAACCCACCGCATAACCGTATAGGGGCCATTGCACCATGCTTGCAACTTCTAGTTGGCTCTAGATCTCAACCGCTCAGGGTGGATACGCACAAAAACACGCTCACCAATCTTGAAGTGGTGTGGCGTACGATGCTCGTTGGCCTCAGCTGCATACCGGGTATTGCTCAAGAAGATCCGGTAGCGAACCTCATCGTGTAAACCTGATATGTGAGAAGGATGGGCTGGGAAGTTATGCATATCGAGGGGCTTGCATGGTTGGTGCCCAAGGACGACTTGGAAAGGACTCAGACCAGTAGAGCGATTGAACGCCCTGTTATATGCAAACTCGGCGATGCGGAGATAATCAGCCCAATGGAGTGGGAAATCACCAGCCAAGCAGCGCAAGAGGTTACCCAAGCTACGGTTCATGACCTCCGTTTGACCATCCGTCTACGGATGGTACGCCGACGGATACTTGAGGGTGGTCCCGAGGAGGGCCCACAAGGACTTCCAGAAATGACCGATGAACTGGGTGTCACGGTCAGAGACGATAGTGAGAGGGAGCCCATGTAAGCGAATGATCTCTTTGATGAAGAGATGCACAATGTGGGAAGCATCGGCCGTCTTAGAACATGGCACGAAGTGGGCCATCTTGGAGAAGCGGTCCACAACAACAAAGATGGAGTCGTGTCGTGAGGCCGTGCGGGGCAATCCTAGGACAAAGTCCATGCTGATATCGAGCAACGGACTCTTAGGAACGAGGAGCAGGGTGTACAATCCGGTGTTGGCGGGACGAGGTTTGGCACGCTGACACGTACCACAATGGCGGATTACCCTATCAACATCCTTATGAAGAGTGGGCCAGAAGAATCGGTCTTTGGCCAAATCAAGGGTCTTGTCACGGCCATGGTGCCCTACGGCACCACCCGCGTTGAGTTCAACCAAGAGATGCTCGCAAAGGGATGAGCGAGGGACGCACAACCGGTTGCCATACACTAGAAAGCCATCGTGAAGAGGGTAGGGCAAGTCCGGGGGGTCAGCGGCAAGGAGCCAGGTGAAGATGTGCCCAAAGTTGGGGCAGTCCGCATACTCGTCGCGAATATGCTCGAAGGTCGGAACAGAGGTGGACAAGACACAAAGCAACGAGCGGACGCGACTAAGGGTGTTGGCCACCACATTGTCTTTGCCGGCCTTGTGTGTGATTATGAAAGTGTACTGCTAAAGAAACTCAACCCACTTTGCATGGCGAGGGATGAGCTTCTTCTGGGCATTCAGAAAGGAGAAGGTGATGTGGTAGGAAGACACGTGACGGGAAACTAGAAAATGCAAAATATGTTTTTTTTTTTTTTCAGATTTTCTCTTTTTTTTTGTAAAAACTATAGAGAGAAAAATTTCATTAAAATTAAAGAAAAGCAAGCACATATTAAACTACTCTAAGCATGTAATTGGAATAAAATGCTAAATCTTAAAGACACTCACCTTGCGCCCTTTGAGAGTTGAAAGGGCGTGCCACCCTGTTCTTCACTGATCCAACTCTGATGGTAGATGATGGTTACACACAGAACAATCCAACAAGCCCACACAGGTGTGGGTGAGTTATAAAAGTTAAGAGGTTTACAATAACAAAATTACAAGAGGGAGGTTAAGCCTCCAAATTCCCTTGCCTAAACAATAAGCGAGACTAACTAAAAAGGGGCGGGGGGAGGGAGATGCGCCAAGATCAACTCCAAGATCAAGGGCCATCATCTTACAAAGATCAAGTAAGGTGTAGGATTTGCTCTTGGAAGAAAAGAGGAAACAAGAACCAAAAACGAGTTAAGAACACTTAGCTTATGATGAACCTCCATCAAGATGGT
>JANTFE010004290.1:0-16851 GCA_027562315.1 Costus pulverulentus | reverse complement strand
ATCTCGACTAAGGACAATACTGCATGTCAGCCAAACTGAACAGCATTGAGACATTATTCAGAAGTATACATATGGCAGCAGATAATGCAACAACCTGAATAACAACCACTGCCTTATAAACATTAAGTTTATACATGATACTGATATAATCCCAAGGCCTCAAACATTAGCCTTAAGGGCATACCCCAACATACGGCTAGGCCGTAACATCTTTCACATGCCGTAATTTTGAGTGATTTCCTTCCCGAGACTTTTTTGAAAAATACGGCAGTACCGTAATGTGCTTTACGGTGCCGTAATTTGAAACCTGCTTTCTGCATTCTGCTTACTTAACTTGGTGTTTTCTTGCTGCGATTTTAAGAAACTGGGTTGGAAAAATTTTTGATCTTTGGCACAATCACGAAGTACTCATCTTTGTCTATCATCTGGATATTTTTGCAGAATTTTAAAGTCCATGGATCATTCTAAAACACCTCGCAACTTTTCGATTCTGATTAATTTCTACAGCAGTTTTCTTCTGACTAATCTGATTAGCACTTTTGCTGCAAGTTTTTAAGATGCTTAAATAACATTGAAACCCAGATTTTTCGCATGGAATACGAAGAACATGTGTCATTCTATCTTGTGGATTAATTATTTTCAAGATTTTATTTTCTGATCATTTTAGGACACATGGCAATTTTTTGAATCTGATTAACTTTTGTGCAGTTTTTGCAGTTTTGTAATCTGAGTAGCTTTCTTTCTATTGATACCCTAAATTCCTGATAGATTTTAATCCTTTGATTTTTATACATCTGGAAAAAACACGTTTTATTCTGCCACATGGTTATGTCTGTTTTCTTATTGGATCATTAAATCTTATTTTTGGGTATAGCTACTTTTCATAAAAATTCAGAAACTGCTTTGTTTGTTTTCTACCTGTGTTGCTTCTTTTGGCTCCAGATCCAGAAATCTTCAAGAGCAACTGTCTTCCACCTCTAGCCACCACAATATCATCACTGTTTTCAACCGTCAACACTGGATTATACCATCTGCATATTCTTACTTCTTCTACTGCCTCTTATTCAATTGATTTTATTTTATTTATGCAGTAGACTTTTTATTAGTGACTAATTTTTTTATATATGCAGCATTATTTCTGGCACCCACCGGCCGACGATCTCACCTCCAGGACTGTATTCTCTAGCAGGCCACTAGAGATTACTCAATCTAATTTCGGCACCACCATCATCGCTAGCAGCTCTTCAGCTAGCCTCTGTTCCATCTCTGCTACATGCCTGCTCGACTTCTTCCACCGGCATCCTCTTCAGACCTCCGGCGACATCTCTAATTCTCCCTTCAGAAAATTATTTTATCATTATTATTTTTAGAGACTATTTTTGGACTAAGCCTTATGTATCTTAAATTGTGCAGGAAAATTTTCAAAAGGCATATCTTTGGGCCTAACAACATCTACCCCGACACTATTTTTTATCTGAGCCTTATGTATTTTCAGTCAAAGCTTGCTATATAGTTTTGCGAGTATTGTTTGCACTTTCCTGTGATTATTTGATTTGATATGATTATGTACACTTTTCTTCTCTTAGATCTATCACTTTACATCCTTTGAATTGTTTGAGCCTTATGTGATTATATAGATATATCACTTTACATCTCATGATTGTTGAGTTTGATGCTTCTACACCTCTATAACCACCGACACTGCTATCCTGTTTCATATGCTTTTTCGATGGGGTTGTATTATGATATTTCGATATTCTGATGAGCTATCTTTGATATGGTTGTAGTATACATGGTGATATATTTTTATATTTTTTTTATGATATGATATTGTGATATTTGATGATGATGATAAGTATATTCTTGTTTTATATTGTTGATGACTTGATTGATTGATGATGAATGGATTTAAATTCATGATTAGAGAAAAACCCTATCATGTTAGATTTATTTCTTCAATGCATATCTATTTTTGAAATTTGACATTGTTTGATGCATGAAATTTTGGGTAGATGTGTTATTTGAGGAATAAGATCTAAAGGTGAAACTATTCTTTTGAATAAAATGAGTATATGAGTATGATTTGTGAATTGAGATCAATTGATTAACCTAGTAGATGTTTAGTCTATTTTGCTATTTGTTGGGAAATAAGAATCCAAAATCCATAAAAATAGTGAGAGACTCCCCTACTTGGCACTATGTAAAATTGATAGTGGTACGTAAGACATGGGTTGAAGTCTATGAATGAAAAATAATGAGAGATAAACAAGAATAAGACTCCTCTACTTGGCACTATGCAAAATTGATAGTGGTACCGAAGATAAGAGTTGAAGTCAAAAATAAAAAGTGTGTATCTAAGTGGGTACATGCCATCTTTACAAAAACAAACAAAATGCATAAAAAAAAGGGAAAAAATTTATGTGTGGAAAAAGATCTTGGAAACCTAATTCCTGTAAACAAAAGCATGATAGATTTGAACTGAAAACTGGGTGAAATCATGAGATTGAAAATTCTATTTATTATACATGTTGCAAAGCTTTATTTAATTGAGTTGTGGATCTAGAGGATTGGATTCTAAGAATGATATGTTTGCTTGAAGTTTTATAAAGCAATTGATGGAATTTTTCATTGATGATTGTATTTTAGAAATTTATTGAGCATGAAAAGGTTATTCTTTTAATCAATTTTTTATTTTTGCTTGAGGACAAGAAAAGTTTGAGCCTTATGTTTTTCAAAAACTTGTTGTATCCCAAGTTGTTTGGCGTGTACCTAGGACTAATCCCCGGCAACGGCGCTAAAAACTTGTTGTGTCCGCAAGTGCACGGATACTTTGAAGTAATAAAAATATCGAACCACAGAGACCTACATGTTAAGTACCAAATAGATGTTTTCTCACTAGCTAAGCAAGCCGAATATGATGGAAGTAAACTTGCAGAAAAGTATGCTAAAAAGATAATCAGAGAGAAATAACTAGGACTAGGGTTTCATCCTCCCTGATTCTAAAGACTAGACATAAATAAAAGGTCGCCAGACCAATCTTATCATGATAAAGACTTAATTTACTTCATAAAGGGATTGTTGGCGTATATGCCCTAGGACCTAGTTTTGGTCCATTATTGTACTACTTGACGTTGATATTTTATATCATTCTGGCATTGTCATTATCCATATTTGCTTACATCTGCGATTGTGTACTTATATGACAATGTCCCTGGAAATAGATTGGATCTGTGCTCAAATGATAGTCCCCAGTCGATGTACCTGAGTCGATATGGGATAGCTCTAGTACTTGTGAGACTAGTATATGGGCTGGTTAGGCACGAGGTGCTAACGCAAACATATGGGTATATCAGTGGTGGATATACTGGATCGACCCGCTGTGAGGCAATGACTTGGTGTCACAAGTTATCCTCACAAGTGATAGGAGATGCATTGATCCCTTGACTTGAGATCATTGGCCATTCTATATGGTTAGGGATATGCTTTGATACAACCTAACACCTCGCCGTAGTTGGGGGGTAATAACGGTTGTCATTGAGCATGTCACGACCCATAGGAGAAGGTCAATAGATAGACAGAGGATTTGCCCCTTCCTAAGGAAAGTTTGATGTCCATGGAGCTCCTCTATGGTTCTATGACTGAAAGTGTATGGCCATACCTAGGTGAGACCTGATTTAGTCATAGACATGAGATTGGATGAAAATAAGTGGTGACACACTTGTCCAATCGGATATCAATTCGGCAAAGAGACTGGAATGCATCTGTACCTAATTGCGATGATGGGGATGTCGATGTCGATATCCATTCCAATGACTTGGGTAGCAGCGATGCACTGCTAGGTGCTACTCACTGCTTATGGTGATCTTTGATCAACACTGCCAGTGTCAGAGGAACCTATAGGGTCACACACCTTGATATTTGAGTTCTCGTATTGATCGGGAAGCCTTATGATCGAGTTATTGGATAACTCGGATCTATTTGGGAGATTTCACCTGCGCCAATGGGCCTGATGAGACGGAAGAAACATATTAGAGCCAACTTCCAATTTTGGCATATTGACCAATGTAAACATAATTAGCCTCATTTGACCTTGGGTTAACTTGGATTGGATCCAATAACTTGGTTAACGTTCATAATGGACCTTGGGCTAGGCCCATTGATAAGTTGGGCTTGCTAATATGGTATCATGAAGAAGAAAAGGGCTAAAAGGGTATAATGGGGATAAATCTCCTCCCATTGGCGCCTAAGGGTATAATGGGTGGAGTAGGCGATTTTGTTTCATGAAGCCAAATCCCAACCCTAACCCTGGCCGCCCCCCTTGCATAACCAACCTATGGCTCTATAAAAGAGGCCATAGGCGCCCCTCTTTCATGACGAAATCCTTGGAGGTGTGAGCAATAGAGAGGAGCGAATGTTGGGGGCTCTTGGCGCAAGTTCTCTTCCTCTCTTCCATAGCCGCAACCAATTCTTTTTCTCCTCCTCTTGGCACAAGAAGGAATTGTTCTTGGCGGCTTCTCCTCATCTTCATCCTTGGCGCATACTCATTGGAGGCGGCGCAAGTTGTGAAGAATGTATACTAAGGCCTGGATCTTCTTCCTGAGGCTAGCACCGGGCGTGGAAGAAGAGGACTTGAGGCATCTGTGTGTGTGAGACTGCAGAGGGCGTACGCTTGGGCGCCTGCCACGACATTAGCCTCATCTTGCTTTAAGGTATATTCTATCTCATCGTGTTGACTCCCTCACATGCGATCTTCACTGGGTTTTTGGGACTGGCTTGTTTCGGGGATATTAGTTCCGCTGTGCAATGTTTTATGTAATTTCTATCTCTGAAAATTATAAAATATCCCCGGGGTTTCCCAACAGTGGTATTAGAGCGACTTGCGAGACTCGAACGATGTAATTTCATGCTTTTCCATGCTGACATGCCATATCTCAATTTTCGCAAATTGCATGATCACATGGCAAACGATTTTTCTAAGTAGGAAAAATTAGGGTTTTTTGTTTATATCATCTTTTCAATCTCTTTTGGATTTTTAGGTTATTTTCCTTGCATGATTTAAGGATCAAAGGCACACGTGGTTTTGTCATGTAGGACGGACATTGTGTCTTTGGACTGGCCGGGTCTCTTGATTTGACAAAATTGCCAGCCGAAACGATCTTTGAAATCATCATGAAAGTTTAATCGCAAATAACCAAAAGATTTGAGATAAGAAGATGAGTTAAAGAGACTGGTTTTATGAAAAAGTAAAATTTCTTATTTTATGTTCTTCATGAGCATGTAGAATTGCATGTGTAGATTCCTTACTTATGCATAATGTTGTGATCATGAGTCAAGCCCCTTTTCATGCCTGTGATGTATCCATGTGAGGCTTGCGTGCCGCTTTTCTTTTTGCTTTTAACTAAGATGAAGATTAGGGTGGAACATATCACTTGAAGAATTGGCATAGGCATGCTTGTTTGCGCACCTTGCTTGGTGGTGCAAGAAGCACCCTTCATTGATGGCGCATGGTGAGTGGCGCAAGTTTGACTTGGCCGAGCCTTAGGGCTTGTGTGCTATGTCTCTTGGCCCTTACATGGTGGCGCATCACCCTTAAAGGAAGACCATGGCATTGGCCGAACCTTGGGGGTGTACCCCTAGGGTTTGGGTGCTAAACCATGAGAAAGACCATGGAGCCAACCATCCAGCTCAAGTTAGAGGTCGGTTAGGTTAGGTATTGTCTTTGGGGCTTGAATCCTAGGTCAAGAGTTGAACCTCGTTTTGGCATGGGTTGGTTCAATGTCTTGAATAGGCTATGATCACATCATTCATTTATTGCTTTTGATATCTGCTAAAACCATGCATGTTTTATCATTATGTTATCACTATAGGATTGCATGCCTGTAATGTTAGACATAAGATAAAACTGATGAGACCTCAAAAACCCTCATAAGTAAATATCAAGTCTAGTAGCCTTCTAATGCATAGCCCTCAGTAAGCTATCGATCAGTGGTGTTGTGAACTATTTCCCACCCTCGTGGGACACACCCACTTATCTTTAGAAAGTGCGTGGTGGCAATGGTTTCCCCAGTCCATTTTAATCGGGCGCACCTTTGCAAGGAAACTCGTTGGCCCTAGGTATAACGGTTAGGAATGGACTTGACTAGATTTTCACATGTGCTGGGCATATGGTGGAGCTCTAGAGGCATCGTTGAGAGGTTAGGGTTTCATGCTGTATTCAGCCCTCGCTGGACATGAAATGCCTAGACTGTCTCAATAAGGGAAATTGCTTGGAGCAATGGGCCGGTATGCCCACCTTAGGAAGCATGGGTTACTTTGTGCATCTCATCCCACCCGCGTGGGACGCTAAGCCTCATGTGGAAAAGGGATCCCATCTCACTAGGAAGTCTTAAACTTCCCGATTGACTTTGTGGGTTGTCAATTCGATTAAAATAGTAGGAGCCATAATCATTTAAAATAAGTTCAGTTTAAATGATTTGAAGTAGTACTAATCTACTGTTTCTTGACTGTTGTAGAATAATGGAAATGAACAATAGCGGTTGGTCACTGCGATCTATCCTAAGTTGGTTGGATCCAACTTAATGGATTGGTATATGAACTTGAGAACTATGCTCAAGCTCGAGAGAAAGCTCTATGTCCTTGAGCAGCCCATTCCTGAACCACTTCCATGCTCGGCCTCAGTGGTTGAGAGGGATGCTTATAATAAGCATGAGGCTGATACTTTGGAGGTTGCATAATTGATGCTAACCAACATGTCGCTTGAGCTTCAAGGGCAATATGAATTGAAGAGTGCCTATGAGATTATTACTAATCTAATACAGCTCTTTAAAGAATTGGTTAGACTCAATCCTCCTAAAGTTAATATTCAGTGCGTTGAGCTGAAAGGCTTGACCAAGGAATGGATCAGGAACAATAAGTGCTATTCATGTGGAGGGCCACCTCACATGTTGAAGGACATGGTGCGACTTCATAATGAGGAGAAGAAAGGCTTGGCCTTAGCTTATAGCTCAGGTATTTATGTTACAGAAGTCAACCTTTCTACTTCTATGTCATGGGTATTGGATACCGCATGTGGAGCTCATATTTGTACAAATATGCAGGGGCTCAAGAAAAGTAGATCGGTTCGGGCTGGAGAGATTGACCTACGAGTTGGAAACGGGGCACAGGTTGCTGCTGTTGCTGTAGGAGTTTTGACTCTCTCCCTGCCTTCTAGACTTCTATTAGAGTTAGATAACTGCTATTATGTACCTTCGCTTACTAAGAACATTGTATCTATTCCTTGCTTAGCAAAGAAGGTATTTAAGTTTGAAATAAATAAGAACTCTTATTTTTTTTCATTTGCAAATATGTTCTATGGGAAGGGTACCTTGTGCAATGGTCTATATGTGTTAGACATGGATAACTCTATTTGTAACATAAATAATAAATGGACCAAACTGAGTGGTTCAGTTGGTGCTTTCCTATGACATTGTCGATTAGCCCATATAAACAAGATCGCATTCAACAACTCCATGCAAATGGGTTGTTAGATTCAAGTTCCTTGGCGGAATTTGATACATGTGAGCCTTGTTTGTTAGGAAAAATGACAAAGGCGCCCTTCACCAAAATTGGTGAGAGGGCAAGAGGTTTGTTGGATATCATACATAGCGATCTATGTGGGCCATTCAATAAGCAGCCAGAGGAGGACACAACTACTTCATTACCTTTACTGATGATTTCAGTAGATATGGTTATATCTACTTGATGAGACATAAATCTGAATCCTTTGAGAAATTCAAGGAGTTCAAGAATGAAGTAGAGAACCAGCTTGGTAGATCTATTAAGGCTCTTCGATCAGATCGTGGTGGAGAGTACCTAAGTGGTGAGTTAATTGACTATCTAAAAGAGTGTGGGATTTTGTCCCAACTCACTCCTCCTGGAACACCCCAATGGAATGGTGTATCTAAAAGGAGAAATCGAACTTTGTTGGACATGGTTTGATGTATGATGAGTCATGCAACTCTACCTCCCTCATTCTGGGGACATGGTTTGTTGTTCCATCTAAAAGTGTCTCCAAAATACCATATGAAGTATGGAGTGAGAGACACCCTAATCTTACTTTTATCAGGATCTGGGGATGTGAGGCTTATGTCAAACGTCAAGATTCTAGCAACCTAGAACCTAAGTCTGATAAATGTGTATTTGTGAGGCACGCTAAGGAAACTAAGGGTTACTACTTCTATGTTCCCACCGAGAATAAAGTTTTTGTTGCTCGGGGTGTTGTCTTTCTAGAGAAAGAGTTTCTCATGAAAGAAATTAGTGGGAGGAAGTTTGACTTGGATAAGGTCCAAGTGCAACCACAAGACACAGAGATGGAACCTGAGCCACCTGCACCAGTTGATGGGCAACCTGAGGCTCAAACACAGGCCCCGCGTAGGTCTGGGAGGATTCGCCGTGTACCTGAGAGGTATGGGTCGCTGCCGACCCAACACGACAGTATCTTCATCATTGAGGATGAACTCAAGACTTATGATGAGGCAGTCAGTGGACCGGACTCCAAGAGATGGCTTGACGCCATGAGATCCGAAATGGATTCCATGTCAGCTAACCAAGTTTGGGATTTGGTTGAGTTACCTGATGGGGTAAAACCCATAGGGTGTAAATGGGTCTTGAAGAGGAAGACAGACATGGATGGCAACGTAGTTACATATAAAGGTAGAGTTGTGGCTAAGGGATTCAAACAAGTCCACGGGGTGGACTATGATGAAAACTTTTCGCCAGTTGCTATGTTCAAATCCATTAGGATTCTGCTCGCTATAGCTGCATATCATGACTAAGAGATATGGCAGATGGATCTAAAGACAGCGTTCCTTAACGGGAAGCTAATTGAGGATGTGTATATGACACAACCTGATGCCTTCATCCATCCTGCAGAGGCCAATAAGGTCTGCAGGCTAAAGAGATCCATTTATGGATTAAAGCAAGCATCTCAAAGTTGGAATCTTCGATTTGATGAAGCTATGAGAGATTATGGTTTTATCAAAAGCGAAGATGGCACCTGTGTATAAAGAAAATTCAGTGGGAGCTTGGTGACTTTTCTGGTCTTGTATGTCGATGACATACTGCTCATCAGGAACGACATCCCCAGTCTTCAAGCTGTGAAGACATGGTTAAGGAAGTGTTTCGAGATGAAGGACTTAGGGGAGGCCGCCTATATTCTAGGCGTGAGGATCTACCGGGATAGATCCAAAAGGCTCCTAGCCCTTAGTTAGAGTACCTAAATTTATAAGGTCCTGGAGAGGTTCAACTTGGAGCAATCCAAGAAAGGGTACCTTCCAGTGAGACATGACCTTACTCTCTCAAAGAGCCAGCGTCCCACCACACAGGCTGAGAGGGATGACATGAGTCGAGTGCCCTATGCATCGGCAGTAGGATCGATCATGTATGCAATGTTGTGTACGATACTAGATGTGGCTTATGCTGTGAGCATAACGAGCTGATACCAATCCAATCCTAAAGTGCAGCACTGGGTGGCTGTAAAGAACATCCTGAAGTATTTGAGAAGAACTAAGGATTTGTTCCTAGTCTATGGGGGACAGGAAGAGCTCAGTATGCAGGGCTACACTGATGCGTCATTCCAGTCTGACCCTGATGACTTTAGATTGCAGGCTGGCTATGTGTTTAAGATAAATACAGGTGCTGTTTGCTGGAAGAGCTTCAAGCAATCCACAATTGCCGATTCTACAACCAAAGCTGAGTATGTGGCCGCTTCTGAGGCAGCCAAATAAGCTGTTTGGATAAGGAAGTTCATTTATGAACTTCAGGTGGTTCCCAGTGTAGTGGATCACATTGAAATCTATGTGATAACAATGGAGCAATTGCACAGGCCAAAGAACCACGGTCTCATCAAAGATCCAAACACAGACTCAGGAGATTTCACCTGATCAGAGAGATCATAGACATAGGTGATGTCAAGATTCGCAGAGTTGACACAGAGAACAATCTGGCAGACCCATTGACCAAGGCTTTGGCGCAGCAGAAGCATGACTGTCACGCTAGAGATATGGGGATGAGATTCCTCAACCTCTAGGTCTTAGTGCAAGTGGGAGATTGTTGGTGTATATGCCCTAGGACCTAGTTTTGGTCCATTATTGTACTACCTGATGTTGATATTTTATATCATTCTAGCATTGTCATTATCTATATTTGCTTACATCTGTGATTGTATACTTATATGATAATGTCCCTGGAGACAGATTGAATATGTGCTCAAATGATAGTCCCCAGTCGATGTACCTGAGTGGATATGGGACAGCTTTGGTACTTGTGAGACTGGTATATGGGCTGGTTAGGCACGAGGTGCTAACGTAGACATATGGGTATATCAGTGGTGGATATACTAGATCGACCCGGTGTGAGGCAATGACTTGGTGTCACAAGTTATCCTCACAAGTGATAGGAGATGCATTGATCCCTTGACTTGAGGTCATTGGCCATTCTATATGGTTAGGAATATGCTTTTATGCATCCTAACACCTCACCATAGTTGGGGGGTAATAACAGTTGTCATTGAGCATGTCATGACCCATAGGAGAAGGTCAATAGACAGACAGAGAATTTTCCCATTCCTAAGGGAAGTTTGATATCCATGGAGCTCCTCTTTGGTTCTATGACTGAAAGTGTATGGCCATACCCAGGTGAGACCTGATTTAGTCATAGACATAAGATTGGATGAAAACAAGTGGTGACACACTTGTCCAATCGGATATCAGTTTGGCAAAGAGACTATAATGCATCTATACCTAATTGCGATGATTGGGATGTCGATGTCGATATCCATTCCAATGACCTGGGTAGCAGCGATGCACTGCTAGGTGCCACTCTCTGCTTGTGGTAATCTTTGATCAACACTGCCAGCTTCAGAGGAACCTACAGGGTCACACACCTTGATACTTGAGTTCTCGTATTGATTGGGAAGCCTTACGATCGAGTTATTGGATAACTCGGATCTATTTGAGAGATTTCATCTGCGCCAATGGGCCTGATGAGATGGAAGAAACTTAATGGAGCCAACTTCCAATTTTGGCATATTGACCAATGTAATCATGGTTAGCCTCATTTGACTTTGGGTTAACTTGGATTGGATCCAATAACTTGGTTAACGTGCATAATGGACCTTGGGCTAGGCCCATTGATAAGTTGGGCTTGCTAATAAGTTATCATGAAGAAGAAAAGGGCTAAAAGGGTATAATGGGGATAAATCTCCTCCCATATGCGCCTAAGGGCATAATAGGGAGGAGCAGGCGATTTTGCTTCATGAAGCCAAATCCTAACCCTAACCCTGGCCGCCCCCCTTGCATAACCAACCTATGGCTCTATAAAAGAGGCCATAGGCGCCCCTCTTTCATGACGAAATCCTTGGAGGCGTGAGCAATAGAGAGGAGCGAAAGTAGGGGGTTCTTGGCGCAAGTTCTCTTCCTCTCTTCCGTAGCCGCCACCAATTCTTCTTCTCCTCCTCTTGGCACAAGAAAGAATTGTTCTTGGTGGCTTCTCCTCATCTTCATCCTTCGTGCATACTCATTGGAGGTGGCGCAAGTTGTGAAGAAAGTATACTAAGGCTTGGATCTTCTTCCCAAGGCTAGCACCGGGCGTGGAAGAAGAGGACTTGAGGCATCCGTGTGTGTGAGACTGCAGAGGGCGCACGCTTGGGCACCTGCCATGACATCAGCCTCATCTTGCTTTAAGGTATATTCTATCTCATCGTGTTGACTCCCTCGCATGCAATCTTCACTGGGTTTTTGGGACTGGCCAGTTTCGGGGATATTAGTTCCACTATGCAATGTTTTAAGTAATTTCTATCTCTGAAATTGTAAAATATCCCTGGGGTTTCCCAATAGGGATCATCTCACTTTCGTGCAGACAATCATGCAAGGATCAATCCTCGCTTTCGCCCAAGATCTATCCCAACACTAAAGATAAGTAAATCATCATCAAAGAAATCAATCGTGCATCCGAATTCTAAGTTGATTGTCTCAAGTGGAATCTGAAGGATCACTTTCGTGCATCCGAGTCTCAACACATGTTCTACTTATGGTTCTCCAACATTCTGATCCTCACTTGCGTGCAAGATCTCTACGTTTGACAACTCGACTCTACCCTAGATTCAAATTATCATCATGGCAAAAAGATCACTAAAATCAAATAATTAAGAACTAACCTAGGAGAGTTCCTAACATGGAATTCTAGGGTTCCAAGTTCTCAAGCAAATCACCTTTCGGTCCTTATTGTGAGAACTCCAAAACATGAATAATAACATCAATCTATGGAGAAGCAAAGACAAACAATCACATATGTAGAATCATCATAATAAAACTATTTTGACGAAAATAAGAGTTATCTAATCATTAAGAAATCAAAGTGAATTACACCCATGTCCCAAATATGTTTAAGCTTGCATGGAAAGAGAAATACAATATACCATAATTTTAGAAGATCAAAAATCAACAAGAGAAGAGTTTTAGGGAAATACAGCACGACTGTGAAATATTTCACAGCCGTAATTTGCAATAAAAGCAGTGAACAGTGCTGTGCCCCTTCTTTTGTTGATTCCTCCCCCGATTGAACTCTTTTTCCTCTAAAACTTCTGGGGTGTTGTCCTCTACTCCAGGCGAAGCTTCTGCATGAAAATCACGGTCTGAGGTGTCCTCTACGCCACTCGGCATGAGGCCAAACCCTAAGTGCCGCTCTGTCAATTGCTCCCTCAATACTCAATAATAATTCCTCCTTTTGATTCTTGTGTCTTCCCATCTTAAAGACAAGTCCGCAGCAACTTTAGGATTTCAATTTGGACATCTGGATCAAAAGTTATGGTCCACGCAAGTTTCAGCCTGAAAAACTCACGCGTTCACGTATAAAATACGGTACTGTATTTTACAATATGGTAGTGCCGTATTTTCTTTGCAGTTTTCTGGTAAAAAATTGCCCAAAATACGGTACCATAAAATATTTTATGGCCGTGCCAAAATTTTAGAAATTTATTCTGTTCTTAATGCGCTCCAAACTACGGCAGTGTAATATTTCACGGCAGTCCCATAATTTCGGTAAAATTCTCTGGTCTCAAGTTGTCTTGGAAATATGACACCGTAAAATGCTTCATGGCCGTGTTGTAAAATCAGCAAAAGTCTCTGGTTTGAAACGCTCCAAAATATGGCCCGTGTAATTCTTTACGGTGGTGCAGTAAAATCAACAAAATCTTATGTTCGGAATTTCTCCAAATTACGGTAGTGGCTCGATATTACGGTATCGCACGAAAATATGGTACCGTAATATAAATTACGGCACTACCATATTTTGGTGAGTTGCTCTATTTTGCATGAAATTTGTCAGGTGATCTCCTCCTAATGATGGTAACTCTTCTATGGCTTCGATTTTGCTTGAAAACGCCTCTAAATAGTGCCTTTTTACCTGAAAATCATGAAAAACCAAAATAGAAGTAGATTTTGCAATATTTAATGAATTCAGCATAAAAACAAGTAAAAGATCCACAATTTAGCATGAAAAGATATCTAAAATGATACAAAATATACTATATATTTTGGTGTCATCAGCGAGGGTGGAGAGCCACCCGTCTGTTATCACCAGTTATGGAGACTATAGAGACTCCAGTGGCACCCCCAGCGTAAGTGCATGTAGTAGCAGAGATGGATCAGTCAGAGGATATGCAGACTAATGCAATACCTATGGATGTAGAGGGTCTGACTACACTAGTGCCTTCTGCAGATATACTAGAGTTTGCCACTCCCCCTGATACTCAGGGCATGGAGGTGGACACTCCGCAGGATACAATCAACACACCAGAGAATGCATCACCCTCCTTTGCCCAGGGAGATCTGCCTATACCTGAGGCTAGTACGCCAGTATTGTCATATCCAGAGGAGGGATCGCTTGAGATATTCGTGGATTTACCGGAGATATCAGTAGACATACCTGAGCTCCGCTCTTCTCCGTCAGTTGCACCTGAGTCCTCTGCGACTCTTGAGACAGTTCCACCCCCAGTTTCTGAGATGTCACACATTACTGAGCTAGCACAGCTAGCACCCCCACCAATAGCACCAGTACCATCGCCAGATATTCATTTGGCTTCACCAGAGCCATCATCAGGGCATTCTCCAGCTTTATCACCAGTACCATCATCACCTGAGTCCTCCCCTGCTTCACCTGACCCTACTATTCTAGAGAGGAGACGCGCGCGATCACTGCCTCCTATCATTGCTCCATATCCATGTCAGATACATCACAGGAGTAGAGAGATCGAGAGGAGGTACCAAGCTTTGTCCACCAGAGGAGCGATTAGCACCCGGTATTGGGACGACCAGGTACTGCAGTCCCTAGGATTGCTCGGCGACGTCCAATGGATGTTCGCGAACATAGGGTGGTAGGATTTTTATCATCAAAGACATGCTACATACGTACAGCTGACATTGGAGTTCTTAAGTACTGTTTAGATTACACTGAGGGACCATGATGACAGAGACCCAGTGATGATGTCATTCCGATTAGGGAACTGGGACCATGTGCTTACTTTGGATCACCTGGGTCACATTTTTGGATTCCCCACAGATGCGACTAGACACCGCCCCCGTGAGTTTTCTGAGGGAGCATTTTGGCGGGAGATATCTACTGAGGGGAGGTTTGACCCTAGGACTGCCAGAGCTTCGCATTTGTCCAGCCCAATCTTCAGATACATACACTGAGTTTTGGCACACACCATCTTTGTGCAGGCAGAGAATGATGGCATGGTCAGGTTTACAGAACTATACTTTCTATGGGCCATGCTGAGAGGTTTCAGAGTTAGCACTTCATTTTTCCTGATGAAGCAGATCCAGAAAGCCGCTAGAGCTTGGAGAGGAGTCCTTGTTATGGGAGGCATGGTTACCACGATTGCCCTTGCCCTCGGTATTGACCCTTCGGGGTTGAAAGAGGCAAAGGGTAATCCCAGATTAGACATGGATGCATGTGTTGCCATTAAGATGATTACGAGACTTAGTAGCTCGTACCATCATATGTTCAGGCACACAGATGTTACCATGAGGCTGCCGTGCATGAACCACACTACGGTTCGTGTTCAACATAACTGGATCATGGATCCCACACGTGGGGGAGGTCCTAGAGAGGCAGCTTCACCTCCATCACCAGTGAGATCTACTGAGCGCATTCCTCCAGTCGTAGCATCAGCCATCGTCATCTGCCAGACCGTCTACTTCAGCACGATCAGATCCTTCACTAGAGCAGATGTGAGCTGAGTAGAGGAGGATGCGTGACGACATATCGCGACTTGAGCAGGGATAGTCAAGGGCACTCTACTCTTTACGCGTGATAGAGGAGTTATTATGGCGTCGTCTCCCATCATCATCGACTAGACGTACCAGAGACGAGGAGGACTCCGAGCACACAGAGACTGATTGATTGATTTTGTGAGTATTGTATTTCATTTTTTCGCGCTTTGCAGCTATGTTTTGATTTTAAGCATGTGATCTCACAATTATCTCATCCATGCACAGGATCTAGTAGACTCGTTGCTAATGCGACTACACACGGCTGTTTTATGATTTCTTTGTGTGTGTGCGTTGTATTAGGATTTAGTATGATTCATTTTGATATTCGGCATTTGACTCAGCATTGTATATATTGGACGGTATTTGACCTTAGGATGCTGAACATGACCTGGTTGTGATGGTTTTGCGTACATTTGGTATTCATTGCATGACTGGTGAGTTCTATGATGATTTTGGATATTTTGTTGATGAGTTCATGTATTTGAGAGCTACTCTGATACATATGCTTGATATTTAGAATGAATAGTAACTGAGTTTAGTAAATTGTAATTTGATTGATAAAACTAGATGGTATTTGATATTTGAAGGTTGATTTCCATGTAAAAATCGAATATCTTTGATGTGGTATATTTTTTGAATTTTTCTGAGCTGTATTTCATGTTTATGATATAAATGAACATGATTTCGCCAACAATTACAAAGGGAACTCTTGCAAAAAAATTTCTGAAATTCTTCATTAATTGAATATTTACACGCATGCAACAATTTAAGTCTAGGGTGCATTCATGTATTTTGCTTTATTCCAAGCTCTATATATAAGTATTTTGAATATTCATGATTTTTAAGGATACACAAGTTTGTTTTAATCCTTAATTTTAGACTTGGGAAACATCTCGAGTGACTGATTTGATGACTTAGGGAATTTTTGAAATTTCATGTAGACTTAAATTGTTGAGTAAATTTAATTCTAGTATTGATAAAATACATTTGTGGATTGTTATATGTTCATATGACACATGCATGGTGTCTTGTTACTTGAAATTTAATTTATCTATTCTTGCTTGATGAGAATTTTTATGAATAGAAATTTGGTGATATCTCTTTAAATTGATATTTGCTCCAACTCCTCTAATTGAGAAATCTGAAGTCATGAGTTATATTATACCATGAGTTGGTATACTTTAAATCTGTTGCGATCAAGTATCGATAATGATTTAAGTATCATGCCACTGACCAGCTTTCTCGAGAAAAATAAAAAAAAAGAGAGAGAGAAAAGACTCCTCTACTTGGCGCTGTTAAATCTGACAGTGGTACCTAAGACATGAGTTGAAGTCTAATAATAAATAAATAAATAAATAAAGAAAATAAAAAAATAAAAAAAAAGAGAGAAAAAAAATGGAGAAAAAGAGAAAGCTGTAGGTTGAGTAGACAACTGTAAGTCCCCTTCAAGGGGGAGCGCAATTTCAAAGTCCCCTTCAAGGGGGAGCGGAAACAAGATGAAACCCTAAATTAAGGGGGGCGCATGTAGATGTTTTTAGGG
>JANTFE010004278.1:63742-75849 GCA_027562315.1 Costus pulverulentus | reverse complement strand
TCTTCGCCTTTCCTCCCTATCCAGCTCGGGAGGGTTGCCCGCTAGTATTTCCACATCAGTTCCCTCGTAAATAGACATCTTGAGACTTGTCACGGATAGCAACAAACTATGGCCTCTGATACCACTTGTCACGGACGCACTTTGCTTGGTGCCAAATCTTCGTGCGGCACACTACTTGGAGTAGTGCTAAGCCTTAATCATGTGTGCACGTACGCACAATATGCGAAAGCGTCAATATAAAACCCGAGGCAACATTGTGTAATTCGAGGACAACACTAGAATTCGAGAGGCACAATAGATTTACACAGGACGGTGAGTAAAATGCTCGGTGAAATAAGCCACCCGAACACCCCGCCGGTATATATTGATAAAAAGGCAGCAATACCCGAAAACAATATAGGACACTAAGCAATTATTGAGTAAACCCTAGACCTATAACTTGGTGGAGAGGGCAGGTGTGTGGAACCTTGCAATTTTACACTTGCATGGGATCACAAGACTGCATTTAACCAAGGCACTACCACCCCTCTCAATATTATCCCAAGTACACAATCTAAGGGGTGTGAGTAGAAGGCTTCATAAGGGATGGGTAGACTAATTTTACACATTTGAGCCCCCCATCATGGAGTACTTGTGAAAACACAGTCCCCCACTCACGCGTACATGCCCTGGGACAATCCCCTGAGTGCATAACAACCCCAAAGACCAAAACACATGGCACACATGTGCTAAACCCTATTTTTACATGGATCTACACATCCCATGTTTTACACAAAAAGATAGCGGCAGGGTTTGGTAACAGTGGAATTGCACACAAACTCCTCCGATCCCTGACACCGTGGATATCAAACTTCCCGCAGGAAGGGGCAAATCCTATGTCTGTGAATTGATCTTCTCATATGGGTCGTGGCATACCCAATGACTGAAAGGGGGTCCCCACAAAGGGGGGTGAAACCCTAATAGGAGGCGCAACAAAAACTCTAGCGGAATTTAGGGTTTCTAAAAGGATCGCATAGCATGTAATAAATTCAACTTTCAATGAGAAGCGATTCTTACCATTGCCATCGCTTAGATGGTGTCTTGGAAGGAAAGGCGCAAATGCTCCTTCTCCTAAGGTAACGCACACAATTGATGTTGCCTACTCTTCCTTGGTGCTCCTTGTGCTAGCAAGGCTCCAAGATTGTCTTGCCGAATGGAAAGGGGAGAGATCACCTTGCTTGGCCGAAAATTTCCTCTTGTCGTCTACACTTCTCGACGCGATAATGCAAGCGCCCAATACTCAAGTTGGCGACAAAGGCGTGTAGAGGCAAGTTTCATGAGGCGTGGTCACGTAAGTGATCATGCTTTCTAAAAATAGAAAGCCTCACCTCCAAATGCGATCATGGGTTTACCCAATCGCAAACTCCTCTTAGATTGAACCATGCGCTCAACCAATGAGCTGGTTCAAATCGATTTGGTTCAATAACCAAATAAACCAAGCAATCAGTCCAGACCACAATAAACCCTAAGGCTCTTGATCTGACCGTCGATCTCTTGATGCTCCTGATCTCACCGATCCAGCATCCATTCTCTCAATCGAAGCTTACCGATCTCAAGCCCTAATCAATCAAACATGATCAGACCAGATCTCACTAACAATCAGAGATTAAATCCCTTTAAATTGAACCTGAATAATTCAGTCCACACGATATGACTTAAGTAAGTCATATCATCAAATTGTGCGACCCTGAGGGTTTCCTTTAAATGTCGGTAACGATAACTCACGTTATCACGATCAGTGAGGGGTATCTAGCAACACATCACTGTCTCCCGATATAAAGGAAAGAGTCTTCCAAGACTACACCCAAACCACAGCACAAGTGTGAATCCAACTCACAAGGCATGCATATTTCCTTTGCCACTGGATGTTCTTATTGGACAAGCGTGTCAAGCTTGTAGTTCCAATATGATAAGCATGATTAGAACAGATGAACACAGTCACCTGGGTATGGCCATACTCTTTTCAAAATCATCTCATCCAGGGGGCCCCTTTAGAACATCACACTCCTTAAACAAGGAGACGACAATCCTATGTCTATCACTTGTGCCCTAACCTGACTCATGCTCACCATCCAAGATAGTCTATAATCATTATGTTTCAAATGATATTGAACTACCTCAAAACAATGACAATCATCATTTAGAAAACACAAGTGATCTCAAGTCAGAGGAAATGTGCCACTTGTCGCATTCAAGGATTATTCACATTGTGACAAGCAATTGAATAACCTAGTAGGGTCTGTCCAGTACATCCAATGTACCCATGAGTCTACATCTTATTCCATGCTCGAAGCATCCTATAAGATTAGAACACATATTAGTCTCAATCATATCAAGGCTGTCTCATGTTCACCAAGATATATCGACTAAGGACTTAACAGCATGTCAGCCTAGCTGAACAGCTTTGAGACATTATTCAGAAATACACTTATTGCAGCAGACAATGTAACAATCTGAATAACAACCATGCCTTTATAAACATAAAAGTTTATACATGATACTGATACAATCCCAAGGCCTCAAACATTAGCCTTAAGGGCATACCCCAACAATGACAACCGTTATGACCTCCCAACTACAGCAAGATGTTAGGTTGTATCAAAGCATGTCCCTAACCATATAGAATAGTCAATGACCTCAAGTCAAAGGATCAATGCATCTCCTATCACTTGTCAGCTTAACTCATGACACCAAGTTAGAGCCTCATAGCGGGTCAGTCCAGTATATCCAGCACTGATATACCCATATGCCTGTGTTAGCACCCCGTGCCTAACCAGCTCATATACGAGTCTCACATGTGCCAGAGCTGTCCCTTATCGACTCAGGTACTTGACTGGGAACACACCGTTTGAGCACAGATACAATCTGTCTCTAGGGACATTATTATCCATGTACACAATCGCAGATGTAAACACAGCATAATAACGACAATGCCAGAATGATATATTAAATTTCAATATCAAGTAGTACATCATAGACCAACAACGGGTCTAAGGGCATATACACCAACATGTCTCCGGTCAAGTATCATAGTGGATAAGGTATAGCTATGATGCACTTGAGACTGGCATATGCACTAGTTGATCTTGGGTTGTTAACACATGAGTATGGGTATATCAAGGTCGATATACTGGATTGACCGCCGTGAGGATTTGACATGGTGTCACAGGTCAAATCTCAAAGTGACAGAGGTTCACTCGTACTTGACTTAAGGGCATTGATATCTCTATATGGTAAGGGATGTACTTTGATACAACCTAATGCTCTGTCATAGCTGAGGAGTCAAAATGGTTTTCATTGGGTATATCTTGAGCTATATGAGAGATTCAATGAGGCAATAGAGGATTTGCCCCTTTCTTGCAAGGAAGCTTGATATCCATGGGCCCAACATATGGATGCATGATTGAAAGTGTATGGCCATACCTAGGTGAGAACTTGATTTTTTCATGACAATTAGATTGGGTTAAGCAAGTGTGATACAAATGTCCAATCAGGATATCAGCCTAGCAAAAGTACAAGAGTGTGCATGTACTTTGTCATAGTTTTTGGGGATACTGATGACAACTCCATTCTGAGGACTTGGGTAGCAATGATGTACTACTACATATCACTCATTGATTGTGATGATTTGAGGTTAACACTACCAACGTCTGAGGAACCTACAGGGTCACACACCTAGACACTCGAGATCTCGTATTGATGGAGTTGCCTATGATCGAGTTATTTGGTTGATTCGAGTCAGTTTGGGAGTCCAATGCATCGCCGATGTGTCTGATGAGTTGGTAATGACATTATAGAGCGTTGTTATGTTTTGACTTCCATTCACCCTAGTTGACCTTTGAGTGACCACATTTGACCTCGGTGGACTAGGTCCAGTCGATGGGTCAAATGTTGCGTTTAAGCTCCCGATTTATTCGATGGCTTTTTGTGACTAATGTAAACGTAAGATGAGGGGCCCACGACTTAAGCGCTACAATGAATGTTTATATTTATTTTAATGCGCAACTTAAGTCATGGGGGTCGCCCACAACTTAAGTGAATATTTATATTCAATTTATTCATAACTTAAGTTGTGGGACCCACTTTATATGGGTCTGGGCATGTGGGCTTGATTTAATTACAAATTTCCATGATTAACTCATAATTAATAAAATGCTAGTTGCCACTACTCTCTAACCTAGCCGTCCACCTTAGTTTTCTTCTCCATGGCGCCTCCATGGAGATGAAGTTGCGCCCACATGGTGGAGATGACTTCATCTTCTTCCATGGATGCAAGAGAAAGCTTGGAGCTTTCTTTCCTTTGTTGATGTGTCTCTTTATGAGATTGGTGCATGGAAGGAACTTATCTTCAGATTGGCACATCCTTTAGAGGAGGTACAAGCATGAATAAGGAGAAGAAGACTTGGAGAGTTTTCTCATCACCATGGCACATTTTCTTGAAGGATTGGCGCAAGCATTTAAGGAGAAAGAAAACTTCTCATGGGCGCACGTTCATGGTGGCGCAAGCCACAAGGAAGAGGCTTGGTCAGAGACAGACACAAATAGTAGAGGTTCCCTCTCCTTGTGGCCAATCTCCTCCCATCAAGACACAAGTAGTAGAGGTTCCCTCGCCTTGCTCGTGGAGAGTGGCATAAGAAGGTATTCTCCTCCTTTTGGCACATATTGGAGATGGTGCAAACAAAGGGGGTAGCATATGTCGATATGGATCTTCCTCCTGAAGGCTAGCGCCAGGCATGATGGAAAAGATCTCGAGGAGCCCATGTGTGCACAATTGTAGAGGGCGAACACTTGGGCACCTCTTCTTCATCATCGGCAGCCCCTAGGATTATGCGATTCAAGTATACTACTCTATCACATCCGGTGGAACACTCGTAAGGGATCCTGCATAGCGCGGGAAACTGTTTCTGGGCATGCTTCCACTGTTAATTAAATTTTAAAATTGCTCAGTGTTTCCCAATAAATTCTACTGTTTACAAATTTGCAGATCGACAAAAAATTGATTGACAATATTCCTCAATATATAATCCAATGAAGAATGGATTAGCAGAAGCATTTAATAAAACTATCTTCAAATTGCTTAAGAAGAATGCCTCGAAAAATAAAAGAGATTGGCATCAGAAGTTGGTAGAAGTGCTATGGGCTTATTGGACTACTTATCGAACACCAACTCAATCAACACCTTATTCTTTGATTTTTGGTGTCGAGGCAGTGCACCCTCATGAAATATAAATACCATCACAAAGAGTTGTTGTAGAGCATGACATGACAATTGAAGAAAATATGCAATTACATCTTGATGAATTAGATACTTTAGACGAGCAAAGATTAAATGCACAAGAGAATTTAGAACTATATCAAGCAAAAATGTCTAGAGCTTATGAAAAGTGATGTAGGGGCACATCCAAGAAGATCAACAAGAATCCGCAAGACCCCAATCCGATATGGGATGAGTGCATGATTCACTTTAGAATTTTGGAACTTGTCTAATTCTTGTTTTGAACTTGTTAATTTTCGGCACTGCATGTTGTTGTATTGTTGCTACAAACACTTTTACTTTCAGCTCTTGATATTTTGTAACTAGGAGTAGCTTAGGATTTATTTTATGAAATCTTTATTTTTATTTTTAGTGGATGTAATAGGTTGTTTCTAGCCTAGGTATGTACACATGTAATGCACATGCAATCACCTAGTTCCTTCAATGACAAAGTGGCATTGGCATGGAAAATCAACTCGTTGTCAAGATCAGTCAAAGTCAACCTCAGCATCCAAATCAAGTTCAGCACCCAAATCAAGTCAACATAGCTCAATCTTAGCGAGGACTGACTCCCATTCGGCAGGGCCCAACTCAAATCAACATGATCCAACTCATAATTCAAATCAGCTCTCTCAAGCTAAGGAGTAGCCATCTCATCAATAACATAAACGTTCATTCAGCTCAAGCGAATCCAAGCCTTACATGTCAGCTAAACTTACTAGCAAATCACTTCAGCCAACGGCTACAAAACTTTCACATCAACATGCGCAAAGGGTCTTCAGGACAACACCAGCAAACAACCACTCACAGCCAATGAATACTTCAACTAAGCAATGCCAAAGGTCACCAAAATGTTATCATTGAGAGATAGGTTTATAGTCTTGCATTTGTATACTTTTGCACTTAGAATCGACTATCTTGAATCTAAAAATTGGTGTTAGCGTGTGGTGTGTTTGAGGGTTGAGCTTGCTCCCCTAGAGTTGAGTTTGCTCCTCTAACCGTTCGTGCGTTCTCTACATTGCCAATCATCTTCACCCTGCCAGCCTTCCCTTACTACTGTTCCATTGCCATCGCCTGAACCTCACGCAAGAATCTCACCTGGTTGGAGTTAGAAGATCCTGATAACGCAACATCAGAATATTTAGGAGCCTTCCTAGCTGAAATCCACTCTCATCAAGGCCTAGAAGGGGTTCGGCCCCCTTCCTTTAAGGGGGCCTTAGGTGCTTTCCTTCCAACATATTCCCTTAATACTGCGTTTATTACTATATTGTTTAAGCTACAAACCTAAGGGATCTAGGGCCCAAATCGGTTCTTCATCAATAAGTTAACACGAAAACATGTGTTCAAAGAAGGGGATCTTGTTTTTGTGCTGTGACAACTCATGATAGCAAACAAGATGGCAAGAGGAAAATTCATTCCCAACCGGGAAGAGCCCTATGTGATAGAAAAAGCTTATGAAGGAAGAGCTTATCAATTAATAGATCATGACAGAGAACACCCAATGTTGCCAATCAATGGTCGCTTTTTGAAGAAATATCACATTTGAAGAATCAAAGAATTTAAAGGATGATAAAATGATGATTGCCTCAACAAACTAAGTATTTGATTACTCAAATTACTCTATCCTCTTAAAATAGCAAGCCATGCTAAGAACGTGAATGAAAATTGAATTTGGACAACAAATTTGTATACGCATGCTACTTAAAGCAAATCCGTTGGAGGGCATTTGCTGAAGGTAAGAAAAGAAGAAAAAAAATTACCCTTTTGATATGATTCGATGCAGAGATGAGACAGGTGCAATTTTGAATCGTGAGGATAATTTTGATCGAAATTAAATGATTTTGCCCTAATTACATTATTGATCAAGGTGAGAAATATTAACTTTGATGTGATAAAAATTGATGCAATTGGGTGATGTTGTAAAATTAAATATGATCAGGCTAGTCTTGTTTTATTGTTACGAAATTATGGGTCAAATTAAAATTTTTGACCAAGTAGAAATAAATCACTCAGCTTGTTGGAGAATTTTTGTCAAAGTCAAATTTTGACTAAATTGGAATTTGATCCCAATTTCTTGAATTTTGGATGGAAGAGTGTTTGAGATTTATTGTCAAAATTTGGGTACAAATTAAAAATTGGACCAAATTGGAATTAGCTTTAATTTTAATCAAAATGATTTGGCCAAGATCGAATCCTTGGTCAAGGTAATCTATTTTGACCATGATTTGTCAAACATGAAGGAGCGAAAGAATGAAGCAACGATGAAGGAAGGAATGTGGCTGGAGAAATAAATATAATAGATTTGGCCATTCCCCAATTTGACCATGATTGAATTGAAAGTCAAAATCAATATTTGACCATGAATTGATGGGGAGTAGTTGATTGGCAAGGAATTAAAAATAAATTATTTTATTTTCAAAAAAATTGAAAAAATGTGATATGCAGCTTGGAGAGAAGTTTTTGGTGGAGTTACAACGGTTCAAAAAATGGAAAGTCGGGAAACGACTAATAGAAGGGAACAAAAAGGAAAGGAGAGAGGATTTTGGCTTTCTAAATTTGGCACGCTCAAGGTTGAAAGGAGGAGCAATCAAGGGAAGAAACATCGACGCGGAAGGTAAGTTCTTTTCTCTCTCTCCCTTGTGTCTTTCTTCCTTCCTCTTCTCTCGACATTATTAATGGAAACAAAACTTCAGTTAAATAAATCACTAACGGAGAAGGAAAACTTCGGTAAAAAAATCTTTCCGCTGACAGAGAGAAAACTCCGGTGAAGCAAATCATTGACGGAGAAAGCAACTCTGGCAAAATAAATTTATTTTTATGTTGCCTCCGACAACTATCACGGAAATTCCTTCGCTGGCAATCTTTCTGCAATGGCAGAAATTTGATGGGGCTGTTGGCGACGAAGAAAACAGCCAAGGAGAATTTCCCTGTCTGGTTCTTCTTTGCCGATAAAATAGGCAATGAAGGTTGAGAACTCCCTCTTCTCTGATCCTCTCCAACAACCAAGTATGGGATGAACTCTCCTCCCCTTGCCAATTCTTCTTCGATGATAAGAAATGAAAGAAAAAAATTTTAAACATAGAGGTACCGGAGAAGTTGAAAGGAAGAAGATTGTGACAGACATGGGAACATTGGCTCTTAGCTAAAAGAAGAAAACAAAAAGTTAGAAAAGAGAGAAAAGATAAAAATAGATTTATTGGGCAGAGGATGAATACTCCATTCCCTCTAAATTTTGTTTCTCATGGTGAAGCAAAAGGTAGAGGAGGAATTCACCATCCACCGCTATTCTTCTTTGGCCATGAAGCAAACAGTGAAGGTGAGAGCCCCTTTTCCCATTCTCCTCCTCTAACGAATATTGTCCACACGTTATATTGACTAGAAATTTTGGGGAAACCTTCTTTTCTAGCATGCGAACCTATTGTTAGAGGATCTGGCCATCTGAAGGCTGGATCACTAGAGTCGGAAGATTTTTTGGCGATCTCCACTTCTTCTCAACCACGAGCACCTGACATTCATTCTCAAAAAACTCAACATCCGGACAATTGATCGAACCAAAAATTTGGCCACATCTTCTCCTCGAGCCTTGAAACCCATGGGTAAAAGTATCCAATCATCCGACAGCTAGATCACCGAAATTGAATTATTTCCTGGCGATCTTCCTTTCTTGCCTATTGTATATACATTTGAAGTTCTTCTTGACGAACGCAACATCCAGCCATCCGATCAAGCTGAAAATTTGGTCACACCTTCTCCTTGAGGTGTGAACCAATGACCAAAAGGATCTGACCATCCGACATCCAGATCGCTGGAATTGAAAGCTTTTTTTGGCAACTAATGTGTTCTGCAAGTGCACAGACAAATCGAAGTAATAAAAATATTGATCCGACGTCGCAATTCACCTCTCAATACTTCTTGCTACGTCTCTAACATGCAAGTTATGGCCAGTAATTAATATACAAATAAGCACAACAATAATTGAATCTAACTCAAATAAATTACTTAATACGAAGATAATAAACAATCAAGTCATGAAAACATAGAGGGATAGACCCTCAATCTTGAATAAAAGAATTATGCTGACATGTTCAACATGTTCACAGTATAAAATTCCATATTATGATTACAAAATTAGCAAAAAAATATGAAATTGATGAGGAAGATGTGAATCAAGGCTCCCTGATGAAGATCGATGTCAGCCAGCTGTAAAAACTAAGCTTTTCTGGTGAGAAAACGAGGATTGCCACCATTCGCCCTAATTTTTACCTCTTCATCGAATCCTCTTGAAAATCTACCAAAAAGTCCTAATAAATGCTTCCAAGCTTCCTTGTATAGTTCTCCACCCTTAGAATAGGTTTCCCGCCAAATTCCATGTGAAAAGGAATCAAATCGGGTGAGAAACTGAGTTAAACCCAAAACTGGCAGATAAAATTACGGCCGTGATAATAATTACGGCACACCCATAATTCTTTCTATGTATTTTTGTTAAAGAATCTAAAAGAATTACGGGATAATTATTAAGGTACAATCATAATTCTCTCTGTGTATTCTAGAAAATAGCCGAGGAGAATTACGACCGTGATTATAATCATGGCACAACCGTAATTGTTTATGTGGAAAATCTCGAATAAATCATGGCTGTGAAAATAATCAATGTCTGGAATCGATCTTTCTATGAACTCTGTATATTCTGGAAAATATCCATAATTACGACCGTGATTATAATCATGGCACAACCGTAATTCTCTCTGTATATTCTGGAAAATAACCGAGGAGAATTACGGCCATGATTCTTTCTATGAACTCTGAATTTTGTACCAAATAAATTATGGCCGTGATAATTATCATAGGCGGGCAGTAATTGTTTATGTGTTTTCCCTACAACCATGATAATTATCACGGGTGGGCCATAATTTTCCAAATAAGCTCCGTTTGACATGAAATTTGATGGGCGGCTTCGTCTAAATGTATGGAATCCATTCGTGCACTCAGATCTTCAAAATCTATCAAAAATTGTTCGTTTTGCCCTAAAATATGATAAAACCAAAGAGAGGTGAAGATTCCAAACAAACAAAAGGATTTAAGACAAATTAAGTGAAAATATGATAAAAGTAGGAGTGATTATGAATAAAAATTATAGTAAAAATACTATATAAATGCGAGACATTAAATCTTCCTAGACTTAAACTTTTGTTTGTCTTCAAGCAAATAATTAGACTAAAGAACTATACTAAGTATCGAAAATATAACTTTCTTATTAAAAATAAATTTCTAGAACATAATCACTCAAAAGATTTCCAACTCATGCTACATAAAATTCCAAATAAATACACTATTTTTAGAATTTAATCCTTAAGATTCACAATCTGTTGGGAAACCCCGGAGATATTTTATAATGTTCAGAGATAGAGATTACAAAATACATTACACAGCGGAAGCAATATCCCCGAAACAGGCCGGTACCAAAAACCCAGTGAAGATCGCAAGCAAGAGAGTCGACAGGATGAGTTAGGAAATACCTTAGAGCAAGATGAGGTCGATGTTGTGATAGGCGCCCAAGCGTGCGCCCTCTGCACAGTCTCACACACACGGATGCCTCGAGTCCTCTTCTTCCACGCCCCGGTGCTAGCCTCGGGAAGAAGATCCAAGCCTTAGTTATCTTCTTGAATGCTTGCGCCACCTCCAAGGTAGAAGCGCCAATTGATGAAGAAGAGAGGAGAAGGGAGAATGCCGCCAAGCCTTTACTTCTCTTGCGCCAAAAGAGGAAGAAAGGAAGAAGACTTGCGGCCACTTGATGGAAGAGGAGGAGGTTGCGCCAAAGATGTTCCTTGCTCTCGCCCCTCTTGATGTGTTCACGCCTCCAAGGATGAATACTTGTAAGAGGGGGCGGCTAGGGTCACATATATAGGGCAAGTGGCGGTTAGGGCAAGGGCTAGGATCATGACAAGTGTAGGGCTAAGATGAGGAGGTTTGATGCAAGGTAAGTCTCCAAGACTTTACCATAAACTTCATTCAACCTATCCATAATTGCCCAAGCACCATATCAGCCCAAGACATGCCCTAAAGGCATACATACCATCAAGGGAGAAGGGCTAGGCACCAATTGCTTCCTTAATGAAGCAATTTTGCCACCCTAACCCCATTATGCCCCTTAGGCGCCAATGGGGTTGGGTCTCTCCCCATTATGCCCCTTAGGCGCCATGGGTTGATTAAGCATTTGGATCCAATCCAATGCAACCCTAATTCAAAAGTGATCAACCATGGTCAAATACGGGTCAACCTGCCAAAATTGAAGTTTGGCTCCAATAACATTCTTTCATCTCATCACGCCCATTGGCGATGATGAAATCTCCCAATTAGATCCGAGTTATCCAATAACTCAATCATAAGGCTTCCCAATCAATATGAGAAGTCAAGTATCAAGGTGTGCGACCCTATAGGTTCCTCTGTCGCTGGCTGTGTTGACCAAAGGTCACCACAACCAGTGAGTGGCAGCTAGCAGTGCATCGCTGCTACCCAGGTCATTGGAATGGATATCGACATTGACATCCCCATCATCGCAACTAGGTACAGATGCATTACAGTCTCTTTGCTGAACTGATATCCGATTGGACAAGTGTGTCACCACTTATTTTCACCCAATCACATGGCTATGACTAAAATAGGTTCTCACCTGGGTATGGCCATACACTCTCAGTCATAGAACCAGAGAGGAGCTCCATGGATATCATACTTTCCTAAGGAAGGGGCAAATCCTATGTCTGTCCATTGACCTCCTCATATGGGTCGTGACATGCTCAATGACAACCGTTATGAC
>JANTFE010004278.1:45878-58708 GCA_027562315.1 Costus pulverulentus | reverse complement strand
CTAGCCCAAACTTCATCCCATGGGTTGATTAAGCATTTAGATCCAATCCAATGCAACCCTAATTCAAATGTGACCAACCATGGTCAAATACGGGTCAACCTGCCAAAATTGAAGTTTGGCTCCAATAACATTCTTCCATCTGATCACGCCCATTGGCGCTGATGAAATCTCCCAATTAGATCTGAGTTATCCAATAACTCAATCATAAGGCTTCCCGATCAATACGAGAACTCAAGTATCAAGGTGTGCGACCCTGTAGGTTCCTCTGACGCTGGAAATGTTGACCAAAGGTCACCACAAGCAGTGAGTGGCACCTAGCAGTACATCACTGCTACCCAGGTCATTGGAATGGATATCGACATCGACATCCCCATCATCGCAACTAGGTACAGATGCATTACAGTCTCTTTGCCGAACTGATATCCGATTGGACAAGTGTGTCGCCATTTGTTTTCACCCAATCACATGGCTATGACTAAAACAGGTTCTCACCTGGGTATGGCCATACACTCTCAGTCATAGAACCATAGAGAAGCTCCATGGATATCATACTTCCCTAAGGAAGGGGCAAATCCTATGTCTGTCCATTGACCTCCTCATATGGGTCGTGACATGCTCAATGACAATCGTTATGACCTCCCAACTACGGCGAGGTGTTAGGTTGTATCAAAGCAAGTCCCTAACCATATAGAATGGTCAATGACCTCAAGTTAAGGGATTAATGCATCTCCTGTCACTTGTGAGGATAACTCATGACACCAAGTCATAGCCTCACAGCGGGTCGGTCCAGTATATCCACCACTGATATACCCATATGTCTGCGTTAGCACCACATGCCTAACCAGCCCATATACCAGTCTCACAAGTACCATAGCTGTCCCATATCCACTAAGGTACATCGACTGGGGACTATAGTTCGAGCATAGATCCAATCTATCTCCAGGGACATTATCATGTTAGTACATATGCGCAGATGTAAACAAACATAGATAACGACAATGCTAGAATGATATAAATATCAAGGTCAAGTAGTACATATGTGGACCAAATCTAGGTCCTAGGGCATATACACCAACACAATCTTAATCAAATAAAATTTTGCAACTTGTATAATAAATATAATCTCAATCTCATGAATTCACCTTCATTTCGGTTTAAACCTACAATACTTTTGTTTATAGGAATAGGATCTCCAAAATCTTTTTCTCCATTCAAATTTTTTTTTATTTATTTTGTTGTTGACATTCTCTAAATCGAATACCACCTTTTTTTCTGGTGACGAATTTAGAGTACATTAACCACCTAGCCAATATATTAGAACTCTTATCTCATTAGCTAGTAGAATTGAGATTCATGGCCAAAGATAGCATAGTTAATGTCAAATGATTTTTCTTTGGCATGTACCCACATAGATACATACTTTTTTTATTGTTACTTCAACTCATGTCTTTGGTACCACTGCCAATTTTTCGCAGTGCCATGTAGAGGAGTCATTTCTTTTCTTTTTTTTTTAATTTATGGATTTTGGATTCTTTCTTCTCAACAAATAGCATAATAGGTTAAACATCAACTAGGTTAATCAATCAATGTAAATTCAGCAAATTATACTCATATACTCATTTCATTGGAAAAAGATTCTTCACTCTTAAATCTCATTCATCAAACAACGTATCTACCAAAATCTCAAGCATCAATTGATGAAAAATCAAAATGAGAGGATATATATTGAAGAAATAAATTCAACACAAGAAGCATATTTCCTTTCACAGACATTGATATATATGAAGAACAAAGTACGCAACATTCATCATCAAAGAGAAACCACACATCATCATAAAAATTCCTTCATCCAAAAAAAATCACACATATAAGAAAAAACGCAAATTCAAGAGTATTATAGTACAATCCATAAATCCATCATCACAGTGCACCCATATATGGTGCCAAATAACATCATAAAGTCAAAAGTATAATATAGTTATACAATCCTCCATCAAACAAAATCTGAACGCACAATAACATAAAAACTGAGGAGCATAAGGACTTTAGACGCAATGGACATGAATGTATCATCCTCCCCTACAAAAGTGAAGGCATCATCCTTGATGTAAAAGGGTAAAGATGAGCAGTAGGAGAAGGGTTACTCACAAAGTACTAGTCATCTGCGTTAGTGTCAGTCTCCTCGCCATCCTCCTCATTTGGGCTAGCCTCTCCCATAGGCTGATCTGGATCCTTCTCTTCATCAGAGTAGAAATGGTCCCAAAGAAATCCCTTTATATCCCAGACATCATCATGCATATCCTGGTCAGAATCATGTATTATTTTTAGGAGGCGTGCTTGATGGAACCTCTCCGCAGACAATGCCTGGAAGCCTATGTCATAGGCACTGGACCAACCTCTCTAGGTCGGGGCTATCCCGCGCGGCGATGATGATCCTGCTCTAGGTGGAGGAGAATCAGAATCCATCCCATAAAAGTTGAAACTGGCTCCTCCAAAAGAAAGTGGTGGTGGTAATGAATCAAGTGGTACAAGGGCATCATCAATTGCTGCATCAGGGGGAATCTTCCAATTTGCCTTATTTTTTTTACCATAATCCTCTCTTTGTTTAGCAAAGGCAATGCTGGGGAGTTCTGTCCATGGATTAGGGAGAAATTATCACCCTCACGGATGATCATCCTAATTACAACACACTGACTCAAGGTCGATACTAGGATTCCCTCGTGCAGTATCAATTCGAAATGGATCCAGATTCAGAGAAATCGCTATAGGAGTGATAGAATCTCCTAATACTATAGTACCCTTCTTAGCACGTGCAACTTTATCAAACTGCTTAACTAAGAAATAAACTACATCTAATTGATATCCATGAAGCATGCACCATATGAAAGAGAGTTCAGATTGGTGAACCATACCATTGCTCTCACCTCGTCCGAAGACGATGTATTAGAGTGTTGGTGTTTATACCCAAGGACCTTTGGGATAGGCCAATGAGATATGTGTATCACATCTAGTTGATAGATTGACATGTACCGCAAGTGCACAGTTATGTCAAAGTAATACAAAAGGTTGTCAAACCCACAGGGAACAAAGTTAAGTACTAGAAAGTCTAAGTCTCAATAGCTAAGCGGATCAGAATAGTATTTTGATGTCAATTAAGGAAAACAAGAAATCAAAGCTACTACCAGAAGAGTGTATATATGAGAGAGATCAGGGCTTTAGTATCCACCACACTGACGAATCTAATTGCGTTAAGGATGATCTATTACATGAATTCACAATTTTGCATAAGGAACCTTCCCTAAGGTACAGGATGCCCACTCTTAGTGGTACACCGCGGTGCTTATGTAGAATGGTCTCCTACTCTCACAGTGGATCGTTCTAAACAAAACCTATGCGTTTGAAGGAAAGTTATGATACCCTCGAGTGAAAATCGAGCACTCTCGTGTCACGGATTCACAAGTCTTACCAAGGGATTCCACCGATACGATCCTCCTCTTGGTATGAATCGCGTCGGCTAAAACGCAATATTATGCTGCCAAAGCAACATTACGAAATAAGTTCATCAAGGTAAAAATATGCTCATATTGATGATCAAATAACATAATTAAATTAAGTTTAGCAAATAGAAACCGTTTGCGGGCTTCAAGCAAGGCCCGAAATAGGTTTTACGCTATAAAATTCATGTAAACTTATATAGATCTCTCTAAAATGATCAAAAAATTGCTACAAAACGTTTTGAGATGAAGTAGAGGATGAACGAACAAGATCCCTAAAAATTGTGAAGATCTGACGCTCCAATCTCTCGAAATTGCCACAAAAATGAGTTGTCACCACAAGCATCCGCCCTAGCCTCTTCGTCCATCGATTTCTTGATCATTATGAAGTTTCGAAAGGGGATTTTATATCCTTTGGATTCGCTTATGAGTTAGCTTTCCAAAACATGTCCACTTGCCTTTTTTGGACATCTATAGTGTTCAAAATCAAAAGAAATTTGAGTAATGGTCGGATTGCCCACTTGCGATCACAAGTGAACCCCACCGGGTTCACTAGCTGGGGAAGTTTACTGTGCAATTCCTATCGAGTAAGAATCATCGGTGAACCCCACTGGGTTCACTAGGTGGGGAAGTGTATTATAGACACCTGCTCAAAATCTCTCTGAAAGAATCACAGGTGAACCCCGGGTTCACCTGCCTGTGAAGTGTTATGTGAGTTTTGGTTATCAGCAAAAGCATCGGTGAACCCCGCCAGGTTCACTAGCCATATTTCTTAAGGTAACTCTGATTGAGCCCAAATTTCACAAGCAGCTTTGTCTTCCCGTAAAGAATCGCCATATGGTCTTAGAATCTTCAAAAGACTTCAAATTTGGGCGATTTCTCCTAATGTTTCTCAAAAATAAGAAAAAGTGAAGATTCCAAAGTTTTTAAGTAAATAAGTCTCAATGGAGCATAAAAACATTAAAATTGGACAAAATTTATCATGGAATAATACAAAAAATTACTACTAAAATGCAAGACATCAAATACTCCCAAACTTAAAATCTTTGCTTGTCCTCAAGCAATAAAATACGATGAAATACATGATAGGTAATAGAGTAATCATTCATGTTGAGGCATACATCTAGATCAGAGAAATATCTACTAGTAATCCAAGATCTAATTAGAAGAAATCAAGTGATTAGGTATTTCTAACGTTCACCAGTTTGATCCCACAATTACTTTAAGTCAAAGAACTCTGCCAGTAATAAACATAGAATTAAGTCAAACTTACACAATACTCATGCTATTCCAATTCATCCAAATCAAATTGTTGGGATTAACTCAAATGCGCTATTTAGGATACGATACACTAATTATAACATCAGACTTCAACGCATATCTTTAGGTACCACTACCAATTTTTCGTAGTGCTAAGTAGAAGAGTCTCTCTTTAGATTTCAACTCATGTTCTTAGGTACTACTATCAATTTTTCGTAGTGCCAAGTAGAGGAACCCAAGAGTTTTTTTTTTGAATGATCAAATAACATATCCTTTCATCTTTTAAGAAATGTAGTGTCTTCCCAACAATAGAAAATGACTAAAGGAGCGAATAAGTATATGAGAATCTTAGTATATGTAAACTACAAACATAAGTTATTTGAACAAACATAGAAATATTCGATCCACTAATGAATGGTTTGAAACAATCCAAATCAGAAGATTTCAAATTCATAGAACATTTGAATATGATCATAGAATATTTCTATCAAAGTGATGCACTCAACAAGTCCTGATTATTCCTGACCAAACATGCATTCAACTTTAGGAATTTTGCCTAGCTTTCATAGGATCAGGAATATCTTACTCAAACATGATAGACCAATGACTGAACTCTCAATCACAATAGCACAATATCTCATAATGACCTTATGCACAACTCATTCACAATTGACATAACAATATGAGGATCATAGCAGAGTACCTAGATAAACTGTAAAACAAGTCCAAACATGTCATACACAACTGTTGAGGGGCCTGAAGATGTGGACCAGGCCCACAAATAGTGGCATATAAATACAATGACAAAATGAATATCTAGTTAGTTAAGTCAAGGTCAAGTAGCAGAAAAGGAAACCATAGCAAATCAGATAACCACATGGCAACAAAAGATAGTAAACTAGAAAAGAGAAAACTCACCCACTCAAAATGTTGCATAGTCCTCTGTATGAGATAATGTACGTGAGAGGAGTAGGTGACGATGCGGGGCTCTGAGCAAGCTACTTCCTCCAGCGCGATTTAGAGCTAGAAGCCCAAGAGCACTTGCTCTTACCGCGAGAGGCATAGTTAGGCTCGGCTTCCTCATTCAAAGAGATGTCCATGCATGCCATGTTCTCTTCAGAGAGAAAAGCGAACATGGGTTCGTCAATCAAATAAAAAGGTTCGTCAATCAAATCTTGCTACGATAAAGACCTAATTTACTTTATAAAGGGATTATCTCACTTTCGTGCAGACAATCACGTAGAGATAAATCCTCACTTTCGCGCAAGATTTATCCCAAGCTAAAGATAAGTAAATCATCAATCAGAGAATTCAAAGATCACTTTATTGCATCCGAATTCTAGGTTGATAATCTCTAGTGGAATCTCAGGATAACTTTCGTGCATCCGAGTCTCTACACTAGTTCTACTCATGGATCTCCAACGTTCCGATCCTCACTTTCGTGCAAGATCTCCACGTTTGACAAATAGACATCGATCTATAGACACATGTTATAATCATGGCAATTATTCTACTATAACAGATCAAATAGGATCTACCTAAGGAAGGGTTCCTAACATGCAATTCTAGGGTTCCAAGCTCTCAAGCAAGTCACCTTTCAGTCTCATTGCGAAAACTCTAAAAACATAATTAATAACATGCAATTATAGAGAATCTAAGCACAATTTATCACAAGAGTAAAATTATCACAACAAAGATTATCATGACGAAAGAAAAGAGTTATCTAATCATTAAAAATCAAAGGGATTAAACCCTATGTCCCAATATAGGATTAAACTTGCATGGAGGAAGAATTACAATAAAGCATGTTTTCAAATAGTCAAAAATAGAAGAAGGGAAGAAGAAAGATTACAAAACAGGTGTTGTAATGAAATTACAGCGCCGTAATTTGCAGGAAAACTTGATGAATAGTGCTATCACCACCAATTTCATCGATTCCTCCTCCGATCGAACTCCTTTTCCTCTGAAACTCGTCCTCCACTCCTCCAGGAGAAGCTTCTGAGTGAAAATCATGGCCTGAGATTCCCTCTACCTCTCTCAATGCGAGGCCAAACCCTAGCCGCCTCTCTGGAGATTTCTCCCTCGATACTGGATAAACATTCCTCCTTCCACTTCTAGCATCTTCTTGTCTTAAAGATGAGTCCGGAACATCTTTCGGATTTCGATATGGAGCTCTGGATCAAAAGTTATGACCCTCGCAAGTTTCTGGCCCGTAAGAGTCGCACGACCAGATGCAAATTACGGCAGTAAAATAAATTACGGTAGTGCCGTAAAATCAACTGAACTTTCTGGTCGGAAATTGCTCTAAATTATGGCCCATGTTATTGTTTACGGCACTGCCATATTTTTGGGTAGAAATTACACCCGTAATATCCATTACACCCGGGGTATTTTTCAAACTCGCTCTGATTTGCATGAAAATTAGCGGGCAACTTCGTTTCGACGTCCTGAATCCATTCGTGCGCTCAAATCCTTCAAAATCCATCAAAATATGGCACTTTTATCTGAAATTCATAACAAACAAGAAATTCTGTAGATTCCGTAATATTTAGCAAATAATGCTTAAAAACAAGCAAAAGTTAATAAATATGACATGAAAAGAAATATAAAATGGCATGAAATTTACTATAAATTTCAGTGTCATCAAATACATAAGGCTCAAACTTTGCTTGTCCTCAAGCAAAAATAAAAAAATGATCATAAGAATAACCTTTTCATGCTCAATAAATTTCTAAAATACAACCCATCAATAAAAAATTCCACCAATTGATTTACAAAACTTCAAATAAACATATTATCCTTAGAACTCAACCCTCCAGATTCACAATTCAATTAAATAAAACCTTGCAACTTGTATAATAAATAGAATTTTCAATCTCATGATTTCACCTAGTTTTCAGTTCAAATCTACCATGCTTTTGTTTATAGGAATTAGGTTTCCAAGATCTTTTTCCACACATGATTTTTTTTTATTTTGTTTGTTTTTGTGAAGATGGCATGTACCCACTTAGATACATGCTTTTTTTTTTGACTTCAACTCTTGTCTTCGGTACCACTGTCAATTTTACACAGTGCCAAGTAGAGGAGTCATATTATTTTTCACTCTCATTATTTTTCATGCATAGACTTCAACCCATCTCTTAGGTACCACTGTTAATTTTACACAGTGCCAAGTAGGGGAGTCTCTCACTATTTTTATGGATCTTGGCTTCTTATTTCCCAACAAATAGCAAAATAGACTAAACATCTACTAGGTTGATCAATTGACATCAATTCAATAATCATACTCATATACTCATTTTATTCAAAAGGAATAGTTTCGCCTTTAGATCTTATTCTTCAAATAACACATCTACCCAAAATTTCATGCATCAATCAATGTCAAATTTCAAAAATAGATATGCACTGAAGAAATAAATCTAACATGATAGGGTTTTTCTCTATTCACAAGTATAAATACTCACATCAACAAGGAAGACATTTTATCAATAGAAATTTTATCAATAAATCATGCCATCATATGGTAGAAAGTGGATCATATGTTTTCATCAATTTTAACAACAAATTTGAATAATATCATCATCAAAACAATGAGTTCCATATATCCATAAAATCATTTTTCAAGAGAAAACCAAATAGTAGTATAAATATGATAAAGTCAAAGATGCACTATAAGAAATAGTCATTAATAAGAGAGTGCAAGGGATACTCACAAAACTAAATAGATCATGCTCAATCATTGTCAGGCCAATGCAGCTGGGGTCCAAAGATATGCCTTTTGAAAATTTTTTGCAAAAATTAAGGTACATAAGGCTCAGATCAAAAATAGTCTCAAAAAAAATAATAATGATAAAAAATAATCTCAAGAGAGGATCAGAGATGTCACCGGAAGTTTGAAGAGGATGCTAGTGGAAAGAGTCGAGCAGACAAGAAGTAGAGGGTGAACAGAGGCTAGCTGAAAAGCTATTGTCAATGATGATGCCGACAGCAGAGTGAGCAATCTCTAGTGGCCTGCTAGAGATCACAGTCCTGGAGGTGAGATCATCGGGCTATGTAAGAGATAATATTGTAAAAATAGAAAATCAGTCACTAATGAATATTCTACTGCATAAATAAAATAAATGGAATAAGAGGCAGTAGAAGAAGTAAGAGTCTGCATATGGTATGATCTAGTGTCGACGGCTGGAAACAGTGATGTCAGAGGCAGATGCAGTGGTGGCTAGATGTTGAAGACAGTTGCTCTTGAAGATTTCTGAATCTGGATGCAAAATAAGCAATAACTGGTAGAAAGGAAACTTTGCAGTTTTTGAATTTTTTATGAAAAGTAGCCATACCCTAGAATAAAATTTTATTATCAAAATGGAAAATGGACAGAACCATGAAATAGAATAAGATATGTTCTTTTCAGAAGTATAAAAAATCAAAGGATCAAAATCTATCAGAAATTTAGGGCATCAGCAGAAAGAAGGCTACTCAGATTACAAAACTGCAAAAACTGCACAAAAGTTAATCAAATTCGAAAAGTTGCTGTGTCCTATAATGATCGAAAAATATATTCATGAAAATAACTATTCCACGAGATAGAACGACACACAAACTTCATATTCCAATTGAAAAATCTGAGTTTCAAGGCACTGAAACATCTTAAAAAGTGGCAGCAAAAGTGCTAGTCAGAACAGTCAGAAAAAAAACACTGCTGTAGAAATTAATCATAATGAAAAAGTTGCTGTATGTTTTAGAATGATCGATGGACTCAAAAATTCTGAAAAAAATTCTACATGATAGACAAAGATGAGTAGTTCAATGCTGTGCCAAAGATCAAAATTTTTCTAAACCCAATTTATAAAAATTGATGCGAGAAAACACCTACTCAATAAGCAATCAACAGGAGGAAAAATGCAGTTTTTTTCCTTCAAAAATAACAGAAAAATTAATACTAAAAATAAACTAGGATAAAAGAAACTAAAGTAAGATAGAGGGCTTGGGTTGCCTCCCATGAAGCGCTAATTTTAGGTCATTAGCTTGACCAAAAATCAAATCATGGTGAAGTAGGTGAATCAGTACCAAAGTAGATTGCATGCAATTTCTTCCTCTTCCATTGTCCAAAAATTTTACCCACTAATTCAAAAATACAGAATTGCAAATAAATCAAAATCAAAGTGGCTTTCTCAAATATGTAGAAATCAAAATCAAAATTTTCAATAATCTTCCTATATTTGTCACCAAGCAGAATCATAAGCCCTTTCTTCAAAATTAGACCTTCAATCATACTATGACTTTTATTAAAATATTCAAGCATTGGATCATCATAATAATAGTCTTTCTATTCTACATCAGATACATCAATAAAGCTCAAATTTTCAAATAGATCAAAATTTTCATCAATAGCTATGGGCAAAATATCATCATGGTGAGGTTCATCAATTTTCAAAATATTCAAATCCTTGTCAATTTCTTCATGTTCATCATCAAATAATTTATCAATATCAAAATCAAGATGAGGCTCTTCAAAATCAATTTCCTCATGCTTCCCCACAAATAATTCATCATCAGAAGAGTCAAAATCAGAATCATACGAAAAAGAATTTATAGAATCAGATTTATCCACAAGAGATTTATCATTAATTTCTAAAATATCACGAAAATCAAAGTGGGGTTCATCAATGTCTGTAATTTTCAACCCTTTATCAAACTCATCAGATTTAACCATAAATGATACAACATCAAAATCAGAATTATCATCAAAAGAAGGGTTTTCAATTTCAATTTTCTCAACCTTTTCCTCAAATAAATTATCGGATAAATCAATTTCACAATCATAAAAATGAGATGAATATCCACATAAGGCTCAATCTCAAAACAATCATGATCACATGGGGAATTTTCTAAATCATGTTTTTCAGTATCAAACTCAAATAAACAATCATGCTGTGCAATCTGGGTTTCTAGCAGTTCAGTATTAACAGTCAAGGATTGATGATTTTTCCATCTATCATACATTTCATAAGATTCCTAATATGACAAATTGGGATTTAAAAATGGACAATGAGAGGTACAATGATCTAAGCATCCACAAATATCACATCTAATGGGAGAATAAGAAGAATTTAGCTTTTCAGTTTCAAATTCAAATAAACATGCTTGTCGTGCTTTCTGCGTTTCTAGCAATTCAATATGTGCAATCATGTCATCCAACCTAGAATTGAGTTGTTTAATGGTCTCATTCAAGTCATCATTAGTATCCTCATAGTATGGTACAGAAACATGATTTGAGTAATCATCATAAGAAGAAGTTTGATTTTCCCAACTAGAATCATAATGATCATCTTGATACCAGGAAGAATTAGAATTTCCATGATTTCTAAACTGACAGTCATAAAAATAATGGTCATCACCTTTACAAATTTTATAATAAATAAGAGGAATATTGTGTAATTTCCATATTTCTCCAAGAGTCATATGTGAATAATCTTTGTTCTCACCTTGTTGCATGTATACCTTTCCTCCTTCAGAAGCCCATGAGTTATGATGAAAAGACATTTTTACCAAATCTATCAAGCAAAGAGATAATCCAACACAAATCAAATGAAATTATTTTTTTTTTCAGAATATAGAAAAAAAATAGAAAATCTAAAACACAAGCAAATTCACAAATCTTCATATATCACAATTCTGTCACAACTGTGAAAATCCAAAACCTGCAAAAAGAAAAAAACAAAGTTAAATCTAAAACAAAAAATACTTAGTCTAGCAATAGTAACAACAATTTTGATATTAACAAAACTAAGTTTCTGGCAACGGCGCCAAAAACTTGATAGGCTACGGCAAGTACACAGAACTATCGAAGTAATAAAGAAAAGTATCGAATCCATAGGGACCTTATTGTTAAGTACCAAATAGGGGTATTCTTACTAGCTAAGCGAACTGATTTTAGTGCAAAGTAATAATGAAAAACACACAAACTCAGATAATCAAAGAGATAAATATGGGACTAGGGTTTCATCCATCTTAATTTCAATGATAAGATATAAATAAAAAGGTCCGTTAATCAAATCTTGCTATGATAAAGACCTAATTTACTTTATAAAAGGATTATCTCACTTTCGTGCAGACAATCACGCAGAGATAAATCCTCACTTTTGCGCAAGATTTATCCCAAGCTAAAGATAAGTAAATCATCAATCAGAGAATTCAAAGATCACTTTCGTGCATCCGAATTCTAGGTTGATAATCTCTAGTGGAATCTCAGGATCACTTTCGTGCATCTGAGTCTCTACACTAGTTCCACTGATGGATCTCCAACGTTCCGATCCTCACTTTCGTGCAAGATCTCCACGTTTGACAAATAGACATCGATCTATAGACACATGTTATAATCATGGCAATTATTCTACTAGAACAGATCAAATAGGATCTACCTAAGGAAGGGTTCCTAACATGCAATTCTAGGGTTCCAAGCTCTCAAACAAATCACCTTTCAGTCTCTTTGCGAAAACTCTAAAAACATAATTAATAACATGCAATTATAGAGAATCCATGCACAATTTATCACAAGAGTAAAATTATCACAACAAAGATTATCATGACGAAAGAAAAGAGTTATCTAATCATTAAAAATCAAAGGGATTAAACCCTATGTCCGAATATAGGATTAAGCTTGCATGGAGGAAGAATTACAATAAATCATGTTTTCAAATAGTCAAAAATCGAAGAAGGGAAGAAGAAAGGTTACAAAGCAGGTGCTACACCGTAATTTGCAGGAAAACTTGATGAATAGTGTTGTCACCCCCAATTTCATCGATTCCTCCTCCGATCGAACTCCTCTTCCTCTGAAACTTTTGGTGCGTCCTCCTCTCTTCCAGGCGAAGCTTCTAAGTGAAAATCATGGCCTGAGGTGGCCTCTATGCCTCTTGATGTGAGACCAAACCCTAGCCACCTCTCTGGCTATTTCTCCCTCGATACTGGATACACTGTTGGGGTATGCCCTTAAGGCTAATGTTTGAGGCCTTGGGATTGTATGAGTATCATGTAATAAACTCTTGTGTTTATAAAGGCATGGTTATTATTCAGGTTGTT
>JANTFE010004278.1:31029-41544 GCA_027562315.1 Costus pulverulentus | reverse complement strand
AGTAACATACTCCTCAAAACAAGTCTCATGACAACTCTTAATACAAGTCTTTTATGGAGCATACAATGTTTTTCAAGATTACAAAGTCTCATGATTTAGCCAAAATTCAAAAATGAGCTTCCAACACTTTCAAGCTTTTGCCCACAATGCATAGCCAAGCTAATCTGTAATAAGGGTTAGTGCAAGCAAGAATGAGCATAAATTGCCCAGCAAGTAATCCCAATGGCTAAGGGAAAACGAACTAAAGAGGATAAACATATCAACGAAATAGTCAACACAATAAAGACATAATGAAAGATAACAGAATTTCCCCTTGAGCACATGAATTGGATAGGGAAAACAAGATAGCCATACATTCCTTAGATAAGGCATTTGGGTCACAAGTAGTCATTAATCATCATTGAGCATTCATATCACAGTAATCATTGATCATTGTTGTTCATTCATATCATGAGTAGTCATGGATCATAGATGTGGGAGAGACAATCATAATTCAAAATTCCTTCCACGTCTGGAAGTTGAACCCATCCTCGTCAGGAGAGAGCAAACAAAAGCTAGCTAGAGCATCTTAGGGCTCTTCGTACAAATAGATAGAAGGATTCAAGCGGTGGCTTCCACGAATTCAAGAGGTGGCCCTCACCTTTTTTAGGGGTGTGGCACTTTGCTCAATGTAGCACTTTGCTCCACATCTATCATGATGTAGTGGGATTCAAAAGGTGATCCCCACCTTTTTAGGGGTGTGGCACTTTGCTCCACAACTACCATATGAGAAGTGAGATTCAAGAGGTAGCCCCCACCTTTTTAGGGGTGTGGCACTTTGCTCTCACAACTCTTTTGAATGGAGGGATTCAAGAGGTGGCCCCCACCTTTTTTAGGGGTGTGGCACTTTGCTCCACATCCATCCACAAATCTCTCATTTGGGTTCATACAAATTCTCCCCACAATATATCTTTCATAACAAGAGCACTAAGACAATGAGGTTGAGCATCACATTGAAGATAAGATATAACATAAGTCATTGAACACAATATTTGTCATAGGGCATACCATGAGTTCACAGTCATGAATTAAGGCATAGGAAATAGGTTCATAAAGATCTTGTTGCTTCTAGAATAATTTCAAGCTCAAAACACAATATCCACTTTGATGTTAAGCATGTAACCAAAACAGGGCAGATTCATCATATCTGATTTCGACTTATATTTTAGGTCGAATACTTAATCCAAAATAGTCAATATTATATTCAAAATGAAGCTCTCTGAGTCTAGTTTCCACTAAAATTAGTTTCACAAGATTTTGAGTTGTAGGCAGGGAGATATGGGCGGTCGAACATAGGAAGGTCTGGATGTCAGATTTTCAGAAAATAGATTCATATATCATATTTCAACAAATGTTTCAGACCGAGTAAGTAACCTAAAATAAGCAATATAATATGTAAAATGAAGCTATTTGAATCTACTTTCTAATAGAACTGAATTCGTCGGATTTGGAGTTCTAGTCAGAGAGATATGAGCAGTCGAACAAACGAGGGTCAGAATTCCAGATTTCCAGAAATCAGCTTCATATGTTAGGAATGTGACATACGTTTCAGAATGAATACCCAACCGAAATTAGGAAAAATGGTATTTAAAATGTAGCACTACCAGTGTACTTTCCAATGAGTCTAGTTTGACAAGATTACGAACTATACCTAGGGAGATATGAGGATTCGAACGCAGAAAGGTTGAAAATCCAGATTTCAAGAAACTGATTTTGTATAGCTTGATTGCAATACAGATTGAAATACGAATACAGTTCGGATATGGTTGATATCACATTAAAATTTAAGCAGAATGAATGTAGTTTCACACAAAATTTATTTCGTTCGATTTGGATCTATAGGTCATGAGATATTGGAGTTAAAGCACACAAAGGTCAGATTAGAGAATGCAGATTTCAGCAGAATAGGATTTTAAAACCCTATAAATATTTGAATCCGACCCCATAAAAACGAATATCATAAGATTTAAAACCCAAATCAAGCATAGAATACACAAGAGACATCGAAATTAGGTGAGACATGGAGGAGGAACCAGATTAACGAAAACAAGAATAAGATTTACTTGCCTTAAGATGATGAAGTTGTTCTCCCAATCCTTCCTCTTGGTGGCGGCTACCTCCTAGGGTTCTTTCCAAACCAACGTGACCAGCCTTCTCCCCTTCCTATCATGATTTTTCCTCTCACATTACTAACCCTCAAGGCTTATGTGGCAAGCTTTTCCAAAAATGCCCCTTTTAAGACTCCAATAAGGACATTTAAGCCCATAGTACCAAGATACCATTATCACCCTAGAAAATAACAAGGTTTCAAGCATGCATAATTGACCAAGTAATATTATTTACCAAACTTATTATTTGCATAACATCATAAGGGGGGTTTCATAAATTTTAGGGTATTACACAACCCCTGAAAAATCTGATCTTTTATAGCTAGACTGGTTCGAAAGCCCTCAAGGAGATTTTTGCACCAGTTCTTTCTCTCATCTTTTGTTGTCACCTCCCCTCTCCTCCTTGGGGTGAGGGTCGAAGGTGATAACAAAAGAAAAGTTTTTGGATCAAGGTTGGGGCAAGTGGTAGTGCTGCCCACTCCTTATAACCAATGTTTCCCCTTCTCCTTGGCGCATGGTCTTGGTGATTGGCGAAAGTACAGAAAACATTAGAGGCGCGGATATTTTCTCCGAAGCTAGCACATGCGTGGAGTGGAGGAATCTCAAGATAGTCCATGTGTACACGATTGTAGAGGGCAGACACCCGTAGGTGTATTTTCTACATGTGCAGCCCATGTCATGAAAAATTGTTTTCAAAAATTTTTATGCCATGATTTTTCTGTTGAAAAATAATTTCTGTTAATCTTTGCCTCTTAATTATCTTCTAGTTTTCGTTTTCTTCACATATGGGATAGACCCTATGTGGAAGAATTTACTCCTCCTTGCGCTCATGGGATAGACCCATGGTGCAAGACCCATAGGAGATTATTAGGGCAGAGTTATTGTCCCAATGTCTATGGGGTAAGTATTGCAAGGGGCGGCTACCCTTTGTAGACTCCTGAGAGAAGAGTAACAATATAGAAGTATGATATAGAGTCATTGAAAATTAATTGAAAGGGTTTTATGAAAAATTAAAAGGGATTACATGTTGATTTTTCATAGCATGTAGAATCACATGAGTAGTTGTTTTATGCATTTTGATTATGATCAAAGTCAAGCCTTTAATTGCCATGCCTGTGATGTATCATTGTGAGGCCTGCGTGCTAACTTTGAATTTTGAATTTCAATTCCGTATTGTAAATCACAGATTTTGAAGACATCATGGCGTTTCTTTCTCTATCCCTTGCACATCTCTCTAGGTGGCGTAACCTATGACCTAGCCGAACCCTAAGGTGGCTTCTAGGGTTACCTAGAGGCGCATCTAAGGGGGTTGGCAGCTAGGGTTAGGGTTGGCACACCTCACCTCCCAAGGTGGTGCATCCCATTATTTGACCGAACCTTGAGTGGCTTCTAGGGTTACCTAGTTGGTTCATTTAAGGGATGGTGGATGGATAAGGTGATGGTGCAACCTAGTCAAGTAAAAGGGCTGACCTTCATCCTCAACCAAACCCTCATGGCTTCTAGGTTTGCTAGTAGCACATGCATGGGTTCAATGGCTGATGATTATGGAAAAGCAACGTAAGGGGGCTGATCTTATTCCTTAACTGAACCATGGTGCATCTTAGGTTTCTTAGGTGGTGCATATTGACGTTCAAGGGTTGAGGAAGAGGATTGGGGCTCCAAGCTTGCAAAGCGGCTGATCTTCTATCATTAGCCAAGGAATTGAAGGTCCTTTGGATGCTTCTTAGGTTCATGGGCTGATGAAGGAAGATTGAGCCCCAAGGAGAAGACTCGGGCTGGCCGAACCTAAAGGGGATCTAGGGTTTGCGAGCTAGCTTCCAGCAAGATATTTGAGTTGGCCGAATCTTAGGAGGAGCCTAGGATTTGTGAGCTAGTTTATGGAGAAGACTCGGGCTGGCCAAACCTAAAGGGGATCTAGGGTTCGCCTGGATGGTGGCTTTAGGGTTCGCAAGCTGACCCATGGAGCTGAAGACCTAGGTGGCGCACCTCAGGGCTTGGGGGATGAGCCCTTAGGGCACTCAGGGATGAGCCAAGGACTTGTTGGCATGAGCCCATGGCTCATAGCCCTTGGTAGTGCTAGGTGGCTAGGACTAGGTTTAGGGGCTTGTTACCTGAGTTATGGGCTTTGATCACATCATATTTACTATTATCTGCATCAGCATGCCTTTATTGCTTTTGGTTTTATTCCACCATAGGATTGCATGCCTGTATTGGGTGAATAAGATAAAAGCTCATGGTGCCGAGACCACAAAAATCCTCACTAAATCATATCAAGTCCCGTTCCTTAGCCTTTTGATGTATAACCCTCGTCAAACTATCGATTGATGGTGTTGTGCACTATTTCCCACGCTCGTGGGACACACCCATCTATCTTCAAGAGGTGTGTGGTGACAATAATTTTCCTAGTCTGGTTAAAATTGTCACACCCCAAGAAGATGGTAAGAAATTCATATCATAAAAATTTTTTTGCTATATACACCCAAGATCAATATTCGATAACCTGTTTAACATGACTCAAAAATATATACTTTTTGTCATCTTTTAGAGGTAACAACAACTCAGACCACTCAATATAACAATTCAAAATTTCATCCTAATAATCATAATCCATTAGATCAAACCATACATTCTATTCCAGAACCATAGTATTTACAAACACTAAAAACAATATCATACATGAGTCATCAAGTTTACATACTCAATATGTCAAACCCAAAGTATATATCATCACATACAAGTCATGGATCTTTTCCAACTTATCTAACAAGCACCAAAAACAACTTTTATACATTAGTCACAAATGTGTACATATGCAAAACAGAAAACACAACTCATTATATCCTTTGCAACCTTCCACATGAACTTGTAGCCCAACACTAACCTGTAAAGAGGTTAGAAGGCAAGGATTGAGCAGAATGCTCAGCAAATAAATCAAATGCCAAAAAATAAGATAGGTCATACCAAGTTATTCACAATGGGTCTCCACATGGTTCCATAAGTAATATCAAATGGAAACAAACATAATAATGGTAAGCAATAGTGACATGATAAGTAATAGTGGTATGGTAAACAATAGTAAAATAATGAGCATAATGTCATGGTAAGCATATCAAAAGTAGCAAACACCAAGAGGCATATAGTTACTTGGTAAGCATAAAGAACACAAAGAAGAATCAACCCAAAGATACATAGAGTCACATGGTAAGCATAAAGAACACAAAGAAGAATCAACCCAAAGATACATATCATACATAGCATAGTCAACATAGTGGGAAATCACAAATAACATAATCTTCCACGTCTGGAAGCATATTCCACCCTCGTTAGGGTGAAACCAAAACATATGCCTGCTGGAGCTATCATGGCTCCTCATATCAGAGATAGTGGGATTCAAGAGGTGGCTTCCATGGACTCAAGAGGTGGCCCCCATTATTTCTAATGTGGCACTTTGTTCCATGTAGCACTTTGCTCCACAACTATCAATCTCTTCCCATTTATGGGTGCATTGTCAAACATATGCCGGCTGGAGCTGTCATGGCTCCTCATATCAGAGATAGTGGGATTCAAGAGGTGGCTCCCATGGACTCAAAAGGTGGCCCCCATTATTTCTAATGTGGCACTTTGTTCCATGTAGCACTTTGTTCCTCAACTATCAATCTCTTCCCATTTCTGGGCTCATAATGATATTCCCACTAGCTTTCATACATAAATGGTGAAATGGGTTCATTGACATAGGTATCGAATCCTCAAATAGGTGAATCATAATCATAACATAGTTACATGTGACAAATGGTAGTATAGAGACATATGTATCAATAGATTTCACATATACACATGTAAGGTCAAGAAACCCAAAATTTAGCAAATTTGGAGCTTGTTTGCCATGGACTTCCAATCCATCATATGAAATCATTTTTGTATGATCTTTACATCAATACAAAGGTTTTTGAATCTAGTTTTGGGAAAAATAAATTTTACTTCAAACAGAGTTCAAGACAAGAAGTTCTGATTTATGAAGTAACCATAGGTGAGAATCTTGATAAGAGAATTTCAGGATTTCTAGGGTTTGGTAGAAATTTGATTATACATTTATGATCCAATTCATACAAATAAAGTCTCTACATGAAGGTTATGGAGAGTGCTTGATATCAAAATACTCACTTTGCATATTTAACGTCACATAATGAGAACCTAAATCTACAAATAGACAAAGGTCAAAATAGTGAAAATAGATTTATAGGGTCAGAATGATTTGATGTAACAGGGTCGATAACCTATTCGAAAGTATTCAAACTCTGACACAAACGAAAGATAATTGCGTCTTCTTTCTAATTAGTCTAATTTCATACGACTTGGATCAGGTAATCCAAAGTTATGCTAATTTGAGTGAAGAAAGGTTAGGTTTACTTCTCATAAGCATTCATGGTCTTTTAACCTAGCATTTATCATTCTTCCAAGAACCGAATTGAACCAAATCATGGAAATTAGAAGCAAATTGAAATCACAAGTATCATGAAAGATGATCTCTCATAGATTTGAAGCAATAGGCAAAATAGTACAAAGGAACAAGAAGAACTTGCCTAATATGACCAAAATCACTTTCTAGTGGATTTCTCCCTTTTTTCTTCCTCTTCCCTTTCCTAAGATTTCTTCTCCCCTAGGGCTGGAACGAAGCAAAAGGGAGGCTTGACAAAAATTCTCAATACTAATCTCCTCATGCATGAGGAGATGAGGTGTGCGCAAGAAGACACTTCCAATAGCATGAGGTGGCAAAGTTATTTCCCTTTATGCCCTCTTAGTTGAGTTCAATTTCCCTTATACCCTTTTGCTATATTTTCAATTTTCTCCTACCATCATAAGTAGAATTTATTCACCTCTTACTCTCCACTTAACTTCTTAAAGCTCTTCCATTTAATTCAGCAATTAGAAAAGTACTACAACAAGAAGATCATATTACATACCATTTCCACAACAAGAACAAATGACCATTCTTTTTTTTGTAAGGGTGTTATAAAAATTCTGGACGTGCCTTTCACAAGGAAATTATTGGCCCTGGGTATAATGGTCAGGTTGGACTTGACCTAGATTTTTCATATGTGTTTGTTCACATGATGAGATTTCTAGAGGCACCCTCAAGAGGTTAGGACTTTGTGCTATATCCAGCCCTCGCTAGACACAAAGTGCCTGAACGGTCTTGAGAAGGGGAATTGCCAATTTGCAATTGGCTGGGGGCCTATCTCAGAAAGCATGCGTCACCTTGTGTAGTACATCCCACCCTTGTGGGATGCAAGGTCGTGTACGAAATGAGGATCACATCTCACTAAGGAAGTCGGGCGATTTCTCGATCAATTTTTGAGGATTATCAATTCGAATAAAATAGTGAGAAACAATAATATATAAAAAGGCTAGAATAAATGGTTGAACAAAATGTGATATTGAACTGCTCTTGTCCTTGTTGTAGATGACTTATAACAACAACAACAGCGGATTGTCACTCCGTTCTATCCTGGACAGAGAGAAGTTGACTAGAGTCAATTTCATGGACTGGTACCGCCACTTGAGGGTAGTCCTCAAGCAGGAGAAGAAGCTGTATGTCTTAAAACAAGCACTTCCTCCTCCATCACCATCCTCAGCCTGTGTGGCTGATCGGGAAGCTTTTCATAAGCATCAGGATGACGCCCTGGATATTACCTGCCTTATGTTGTCTGCGATGTTGTCTAAGTTGCATATGCAACATGAGGATCAGAATGCGTTTTAGATCATCACACATCTAAAGCAACTATTTGAATCGCAGGCAAGAACAAAAAGGTTTGAAACATTCAAGGCTGCCTATTAGTGCAAGATGCCTGAAGGTGCTCTAGTGGGACCGCATGTGCTCAAGCTGTTGGGTACTTGTCACAACTCAACAGACTGGGACACCCGATGGATCAAGACTTGGCTACGGATCCGATCCTGCAGTCACTGACTCCGAGTTACAGTGCATTCATTATCAATTTTAATATGAATAAAATTGAATGTACTCATGAGGAGCTACTGAAACTACTAGAAATGACCGAGAAAGAAATGGACAAGTCCAAACCCAAGTCTATTCTTATGGTCTCTAGGGATAGTAAGAAGCGAAAAATGGGTAACGGCAAGTCCAAGGCCAAAGCACTGAAGAAGGCCAAGGTGAGGAAGAATGAGTGCTTCAGCTATGGCTAGCAGGGCCATTGGCGCAAAGACTGCAAGCATCCTTAAAGAGAGATGAAGAGAAGCGACCCTTCGTCTTCAGGCTTAGGTAATTTTGTTACCAAATCCTATATTGTCTATTTCTATACATGGGTATTTTATACTGCATGATGAGACTGATATTTGCAAAAATATTCAGGTGCTCAATAGAAATAGGACATGGATGGCAATAAGAAGATCCTGCTGGAGCATTGAGGCTGCCGAGCTATTCTTTCGTTTGTCATAGATATGATAGATTCATTATTTGCAATAAATGTAATTCACATTATATCTATTCCTTGGGAATAGAAATTTTTGGAATAAAGGAATTTATTATTCTTTTTATTTGCAAAATATCTTGTCACTACATTGTGCAAAGTAATAAGGCAACAAAATAACTAAACTGAATTTAATAGTTGGTTCATATTGAATACCAATCTTTTAACCTAGCTATCTTTTATTATAAACAAGAGACGCATCCAATGACTTCATTGATGCAGGAGAAGCTAGGACTGAAGAAGGGGACAAATCAGATAAGAAAACACCCCCACAACTTTCTGTGAGTTGAACACGGGCAGGTCGTGAAACCCATCATGGGTGTGACGGCTTCAGCGAAGAATTCAGGTTGTAAGCATGGCCATGCGCTCCATCACAGGTTGGCCATGATGAGCTCGGCAAATTCCAGCAACCATGATCACAGTCGTGAACATGATCACGGGCAGGTCGTGATCACCTCGGCAAAAAAATGGAAAAATTGGTGATTCCAGATGTGAATGCAGTCACGGCCGTGAACATCATCATGGCCAGGCCATGATCACCTAGATAGACTCTAGCAGAACTGATCATGGCCATGAACAGCATCACGGTCACACCATGATCGCACCTAAAGACACTGTTACACCTCGGCGATGCCGTTTTGACGTGCACAACCCTGCATACCATGTTCATCCATCCAAGGATGATCCAAAGGAGCCCAACAAAGCAACAATCCGGCAATCCTAACACTCAAGTCAACCACCGAATCGTTACATGGGAGTTATCAGTCCGTTATCAATCCACACTGAAGTACTTCAACCCATGGGCCTCGCAACCCCCCTTCTGAAGGCCCGGCCCAAGATGGGTACCACAACCATCTCAACAACACGGCCAAAGAACAAGCTTCGACCGTGATGAACCAGCCCACGATTTCAAAATTCTGCTGCTTTGTCGCGGCGTGTTCCGAGCTTGTCTAACGATCGTTGCAACCACCCCATACAAGGAATCAAAGGACATGTGCCAGCTTCAACTTTAGTTGGTAGGAGTTTATTTTGATTTTGATTTATATGGTAGCTTGTGTAACGCCCCCTCAGAATAAACCCCAATCACAGGCATAAACCGCGGAAGATAGGGAACGTCACACACAAAACAACAAGACAAATACTAGGGAATGATAGCTTACGGAAAACGATTCGGAAAATTTCGGCAGCATGTCCCCAGAAAAACTAAGGAAATTCCTGTACATGCTCCATAAACACAAGCTGAAACATACTATTTCGGAATCAAAACTCTTAATCCTTATCACAACATCAAACTAATAAATCACAATAATCAAATAACACTGAACAAAACAGAATTCACCGAAAACAGGCTTAAGCCTTCGGTTTAACAGTCGTATCAAAACCAAATGCCAACCCGGCAACAATATCACAGTAGTCAAAAACTAACAGCCACATCCGGCTAACATGTCAATGAATAAGATCATATAAAGCTCGGCCACATCCGGCCCTCAAAATAGCACAGGCTCGCAGGCCCCAAAATATCAAATCAGAAAATTAAACATCCGCTCACGCTGTAGGCTCCTGTCCTGCATCTGGAAATATCGTGGAATGAGCTACACAGCTCAGTGAGTAGATAGTCTCGTTCGACCATCCACTAATATACAATCAAAAATAGATGCAGATATCTTTTCAAAGCTTTTAACGGAATATGTCAAAGTATGATATATAAGAAAACCGATAACCATAAATCACAATCATGAACAGAAAACAATACACTCACAACCTTGGGCAAACATACACAAAACAGCCTAGCCGGCTAACAAACTAAGGATCACACAACTAAAGTCCAGTGATTCAGAATTGACCCCGAGGGTCCAACCCGGCCTTCGTCAAGGCACTGAGAG
>JANTFE010004268.1:31691-42186 GCA_027562315.1 Costus pulverulentus | reverse complement strand
ATTATTGATTATCGTGGTTTATTAATTTGATTTTGTGATAAGGATTGAGCATGTTGAATTAGAAATGGTGTGTTTCTGTTTGTGGTCAGCATGTTGACCCAATTGGTAATATTATGGAATATGTACAGGAATTTTCCTTAGTTTTTATGGGGACATGCTGTCGAAATTTTCCGAATCGTTTCCCTCCCTAGCATTTGTCTTGTTGTTTTGTGTGTGACGTTCCCTATCTTCCGCGGTTTTTGCATGTGTTTGGGATTTATTCTGAGGGGGCGTTACAACAGCTTGTGATGACCTTTGGTCAGCACTGCCAGCGTTAGAGGAACCTACAGGGTCGCACACCTTGATACTCGAGTTTTCATATTGATCGGGTAGCCTTTAGATCGAGTTATTGGATAACTCGGATCTATTTGGGAGATTTCATCAGCGCCAATGGGCCTGATGAGATGGAAGAAACTTATTGGGGCCAACTTCCGTTTCTGGCATATTGATCAAATTAACCATGGTTAGCCTCATTTGACCATGGGTTAAATTGGATTGGATCCAATAGCTTGGTTAACATGCATAATGGACTTTGGGCTTGGCCCATTGCTTAGTTGGGCTTGCTAATAAGATGTATTAAAGGGCTATGAGGCTTGAAGGGTATAATGGGGAAGAATTAATAGGATAGGCGCATATGGAATCCTAGTTGGATTAGGATTTGCGCCTATGCCTTGTTTGGTATCTCCTAGGTGATTAAATCAAATTGGATTTGATTAAATCACACAAGATAATTGATTGGATTGTGTTTGACAATTGTGGGCTGATTATTAACATAATTAGAGTCCTAATTGGATTAGGACTTGCGCCCAAGCCACATTAGGCAATCCATCATATTGCCTTGACTAGGTCTAGGCGCATGGATGGGATTAATGCCTCATATGGCATGATATGGGCGCATATGGCTGATGCTTGCTTTGGCAAGTCTTAAGCGCATATGGGAGTGGAGATTTAATCAATATATTTGATTGGATAATCTCCTAGAATCATGCCCTAATTGTCAACACTTGCCATTCTCCCCTAACCGCCTCTTGCTCCTATAAATAAGCCCTTGCCGCCCCCTCTCCTGATTATGCTTAATTCCTTGGAGGCGTGAAGCATTAGAGGGCGACGGCTTGGAGAGCTTAGAGCTCTTCTTCTTCCACCAAGGGCGCAAGCATGCTTCATCTTCCTCCTCTTCCTTTCCTTGGCGCAAAGGAACAAGAAGGCTTGTGGCGTTCCCTTCTCCTTCCATCTCCTTGGCGCATCACATCTTGGTGGTGGTGCAAGTTGCTTGGAGGACTCTCCTAAGGCATGGATCTTCTTCCCGAGGCTAGCACCGGGCGAGGAAGAAGAAAGCTTGAGGAATTCGTGTGTGCGAGACTGCAGAGGGCGAACACTTGGGCGCCTTCCTCGACATCGGCTTCTATTGCTTAAAGGTACTTACTATCACATCGTGTCGACCCTCTCGCAAGAGATCTTCACTGGGTTTTTGGGACTGGCCTGTTTCGGGGATATTCTTCCGCTACGCATGTATTGTATTCTCTGTGAAAATTGTAAAATGTCCCTGGGGTTTCCCAACAGGGGAACCCTAAGCCAGGAAGGCCATCCCATAGCTTTCTTTAGTGAAAAAGTCAACAAGGCAAAGCAAAAATACTCTACCTATGACAAAGAGTTTTATGCTGTAGTCCAGGCTCTAAGGTATTGGAGACATTACCTCATCCATATGGAGTTTACTCATAATAGTGACCACCAGGCCCTCACCTATCTAAGTGCTCAGAAGAAGTTAAACTCAAGGCATGCTTAGTGGGTCGAAAATTTACAACAATACACTTTTGTGCTTAGACATAAATCAGGATCTGAAAATAAAGTAGTAGATGCCCTTAGTAGAGTAACTTTACTTTTGAACAAACTGCATCTTGAAGTTACTTGCTTTGATTCCATGAAAGATGCTTATTTTGAATGTCCTGATTTTTCTGCGTTATATGCTGACCTTAGTCAAGACCCATTAAGTCACCCTCTCTACATCCTTAGGGAGGGGTATCTCTTTCTTGGACCAACCCTTTGTGTGCCCAAGACATCCATCCAAGAGTTCCTTGTTTGCGAATTACACGGAGGTGGGTCTGCCAGGCACCACGGTCGAGCTAAGACCGAAGCCCTTGTAGAGGAACGATTCTACTGGCCGAACCTTTACCAAGATGTAGCTAAGGTTGTGAGGCATTGTAGGATTTGTCAGCTCACCAAAGTCCATAAGCACAGCCCTGGCCTATACACTCCCTTACCCATTCCCCAAGCCCCTTGGCAGGACCTTAGTATGGATTTCATTCTAGGACTACCCCGAACCTCAACGAAACATGACTCTATATTTGTGGTAGTTGATAGATTTACTAAGATGGCCCATTTTATAGCCTGCACCAAGACCACTGATGCCTCCCACATTGCTAAACTCTTCTTCAGGGAAGTTGTCAGGCTTCGTGGGACACCCTTAACTATAGTGTCTGATAGAGACCCAAGGTTTGTAAGCCATTTTTGGAGAACCCTATGGACCCTTCTAGGAACAAAACTCAAGTTCTCCATAGCCTACCATCCCTAGATGGATGGGCAGACTGAAGTGGTCAACATATCAATAGTATCCTTAGGAGTTTGGTAAGTGAACATCCTGGCAATTGTGATAAACTCTTACCCACTGCTGAGTTTTCCTACAACAGCATAGTCAACAAGACCATAGGTCTCTCCCTTTTCCAAGCCAATCTAGGGTATTAACCTATCAAACCTATAGATCTCTTCCCTCTACCCAGACACTTTAGGACTTCTTTACCTGCTCGTGACTTTGCTTTACATACTTTGCAAATGCATGCTGAAATATTTTCTAAAATGCTAGAATCTGTTAATCAATATCATGAAGCTGCTAACAAACATCACCGAGAAAAGTTATTTTCCACAGGTGATAAAGTGATTATGCGAGCACGTGAGGAGCGCATCCGCGGGACAGAGTACAAGCTAGACTCAGAAGGACTTGGCCCCTTCACCATCATAGGCAAAATCGATGACAATGCCTATGTCCATGACCTGCCACCTGAACTGGGGATCCCCACCACCGTCAACGTGGAGGATCTCACCCTCTATCATGAACCCCTCTCCATACCAGATCCAGATGACACCCACAAGCTGGAGATTGAGGCTATTCTCGAAGACCAAACCGGACTCACCACTGATGAGGTACAAATGTTTTATCGAGTTAGACTCATTAATGGTGAGGAGGTGTGGCTTTCTGAGTCAGAGCTAGCTATTGTCATCCCCTGAGTTACTCCAAGGGTACAAGGATAATTCTTTAGAGGAGAATTCTTTCAACCCAGGGAGAGCTGATGGAGGCAGTAGCCCTGCTCTGAGGAGATCTGTTTGGACTAGAAGGAAGCCCCTTCGATATGGGTTCCCTTAGGGTCCCCTCTCCTGCATTTCATTTAGGATAGTTTACCTTTCAATAAGGCCATGCATCATGTAGTCATTTATGGCAAGTCCAAATTGTAGTAGGTTGTGCATTGTAAGTCATGAAACTTTATGTATTCTTGTATCATAGTAGGGTAGTGCATGCATGCATTAGGGCACATATTTGGCAGGTATTCAAGCTAGGGACCAGCTCAAGCTTCACTTGAGACCTACTCATCAGGTTCAGCTCAAGAAAGGAAAGAAGACTTCAAAGCCAACTTCACTCCAAGCCATGGATCAACTCACTTGCTAGCTCAACTTCCATCTTTGTTGAGCACGTCTTTAATGAGGAAATCAGCCAACTCAGCTCTCATCCATTCAAGATATGCGCTAGCCCAAGAGGAGAAAGAATTCGAATTCAGCCTTCAAGATCCACAATCAAAGGTGTGCAATTAATGGGAGTTTACAACAATGTTTACCACCCACACAAGTATGGAAGTTTTCACACAATTCAAGGATGCTTCATGCGCAAGCAAGATTCAAAGAATTGCAGCCTCGCCCACATCATGAGTGCTAGCCTTGCTAGCCCAACGCATTCAAGAGATTACCAAAGAAAGAGCACCAAGTTTGGAAGTTATTCAAGGAAAATTTCGCCAGCCCCTTTGCATTCAAAATTTGAAATTATCACCATCTTTGTAAGGGGTGCATGGATCAAATGTCAATCCTGCCCTAACTCTTCCCCTCGCCTATAAATGTATCCACTCTTACATGTTTTTGCAACTTGGATGAAATAAGATGTCTAATAGTTTCCTAGGTAAAATACTTGTTGTGTAGTGTAGTGTTCTTCAAGGGCCGAACCTTCTTCTTTTTCCTTCTCCACCAAAACTTCTAAGGAGGCTTCATCCCTTCCCAAGTGCGCAAACATCAGGGAGATCTTCCTCATCCTCGGCTTGGAGCAAGAGAAGACCATCTTCAACTCTTGGCAAGATGGAGAACTTCCTACACTCGGCTAAGTTCCTCCCCCTAATCTCTTCTCTTTGCTTAAAGAACTTTCCCCTACACTAATCCTTGGTTGTTTAAATTTTGTAGCTTGCGCTTGGTGTGGATCTAGGAGGGGCTCTTCCCTCCATTCTTCTCCCCTTTCTCTCTAGATAACTTAGGACTAGCAAGGGAACTTGTGAGGCTTAACCTCCCATTGACCCTTTATTTCTGTATTAAAATCCGTGGCCTGTACGGATCTTCCTGTGAATGCTTGTAAGCTCCACCCTACTCCTTCCATCAGAGTAGGACCAGTGAAGAACGGGAAGCATAGCCCTTTAATTCTCAAGGGCTACACTGTAAGTTTACTTCCTGCATTTACCTCTTTCTAGTGTAATTTCATTTTCAGTCCTTTAGTTTAATCTCGGTTTTCTCTACTATATAAAGTACAAAAAAATTAGTTTCAAATCCGTTAGTGTTAAATCGATTTTTCCCTAACTATTTACTTATCTATCAAACTGGTTTTCAAAAGCGTTGTTTGATTGCTCTAGACCCCCCCCCCTTGTCCTACATCAGTTTGTTCACCCAGCCAATATTCATAAAGTATGCAAACTAAAAAGATCCATCTATGGATTAAAGCAAGCCTCTAGAAGTTGGAATATCCGTTTTGATGAAGCTATGAGAGATTATGGCTTCCTCAAGAACGAAGACGATGCCTGTGTGTACAAGAAAATCAGTGGGAGCTTGGTCACATTTCTGGTCTTGTATGTTCATGACATACTACTCATCGGAAACGACGTCCCTACCCTTCATGCTATGAAGACATAGTTTGGGAAGTGTTTTGAGATGAAAGACTTAGGGGAGGCCGCCTACATTCTAGGTGTGAGGATTTACCGGGATAGATCCAGGAAACCTCTTGCCCTGAGTTAGAGCACGTTCATAGACAAAGTGCTCGAATGGTTTCACTTGGAGCAGTCCAAGAAGGGTTATCTTCCCATGAGGCACGACATTACTCTTTCCAAGAGCCAGTGTTCCTCCACACAGGCTGAGAAAGAGGAGATGAGTCAAGTCCCTTATGCATTTGTAGTGGGATCCCTCATGTATGCCATGGTATGTACGAGACCAAACGTGGCTTATGTAGTGAGCATAACTAGTAGATACCAATCTAACCCCGGTGTCCAGCATTGGACAGCCGTGAAAAATATTTTGAAGTTTCTGAGGAAGACGAAAGATTTATTCTTAGTCTATGATGGACAAGAAGATCTGTGTATCTGGGGTTATACAGATGCTTCTTTCCAATCAGACCCAGATGACTTCAAATAGCAGTCTGGCTATGTGTTCTTGCTAAATGGAGGTGTTGTATGCTGGAAGAGCTTCAAGCAATCCACAGTGGCAGACTCTACAACTAAAGTAGAGTATGTTACGGCTTCTAAGGCAGCCAAAGAAGCTGTTTGGATCAAGAAGTTCATTTCTGAACTTCAAGTGGTTCCTAGTGTGGCTGATCCCATTGAACTCCTTTGTGATAACAATGGTGCGATCGTGCAGGCTAAAGAACCAAGATCACATTAGCGATCCAAACACATACTCAGGCGATTTCACCTAATCCTAGACAGAGGTGATGTGAAGATATGCAGAGTTGACACAGAGAACAATCTAGCAGACCCATTGACTAAGGCTTTGGCGCAGCAGAAGCATGATGGTCTTACTCGACACATGGGGTGAAGGTACCTCAACAATAAGGTCTGAGTGCAAGTGTGAGATTGTTAGTGTTATTCCCTGAGACCTATCATGGTCTAGACATATGTACTACATACATTGATATTTATAGATATCCTGACATTGTCGTTGATACCTTGCATTTTAGTAGTGATTTTTACTATTATTCCATGATGAATTTAGGCCTATTTGAATGCTTTTACACTCCTTTAAGGATTATTTAGTTAAAAACTTCAGAATCTTCACTTTTCATCCATCTTATTGAAATTCAGGTAAAATCACCCAATTTTGTAGCCTTTTTGAAGAATCTAAAAGCATGGGGTGTTTCCTTATGAGAAGACGAAGCTGCCCGTAAAATTTGGGCTCAATCGGAGCCTTCTCTGGACTTGACGGCCAGGTGAACCCCACAGGGTTCACCCATGATCTTGCCAAAGGAAGGATTTCAGTGCGCATGTCACTGCCTGGTGAACCCGGCGGGGTTTACCGATGATGTTGAGATTTCTGAAAGCTGCCGCAGACTTCACTGGCAGGTGAACCCCATGGGGTTCACCCGTGATCTCATCTGAAGATACCTGCACAGAAGTACGCAGAGAATTTCACTGGTAGGTGAACCCCACAGGGTTCACCTGTGATTATTTTGCAACAAAAGAGCTCCAAGCACTTCACCACCTGGTGAACCCCGCGGGGTTCACCCGTGAAGGCGTTAGAACAGCACGACCTCCACTCGGTCTTTCGCTGATTCCTAGTGCGATTCAACTCCAAATTCAGCAAGTGAGGATTTTTCGGAAAGCTGACTCGAAGACGAACAGATGGAATATAAAAGCCCCAATTTTTGTGACCTAATCATCGAGCAATCGGGTGACGAAGTGGCTAGGGCGGATGGACACGGTGATTCGGCAACTTCGAGCGGATTTTTTATGATTGGATCATTTGAACCTCGCGATTCTTGCTTGTTCCATTAGATTTGTCTTCTCCTCCATCTTAGAAATCTTTTTCTGTGATTTTACCATGATTAAAGAGAGGATTTTGAGCGTAAACCTATTTTCAGGGCTAGGTTAAAGCCCTCTGACGATTTTTGTTTGCATCTCATGTATTAACTTTGCTATTTGGAATATATCTTAAGCATATTTCACTTGATGTATTGATTTCTTGATTTGTAGTCTGGCCAAGTATTATCATGTCATAGTTGTTACGGTTCATAACAAGAGTAGGACCGTAACGACCGAACCTCTTTGTGAATCTTGTGAAGGCTCGATGCGAAAGTGCTTGTTCTTTGCTCGAGGTTCATAATCTACCACAGAACCCATTGGGTTTATCTAGAATGATCCATCGTGAAAGTAGGAGACGTTCTGGGTAAACACCGGGGTGTACAGTCGAAAGAGGGCACCTTGTACCATGGGGTAGATTCCTTATGCATATCTGTAGATCTAAGTAACTGTTATTTAATTCTTAACGCAAATAAAATCGTCAGAGTAGTGGAAACCTTGCCCTGAAATTCTCTCTCATATATTTTCCCTACCGTAGTTGTTTGATTTCTTGTTTACTGTTCTACTTAGTTTTAGTTTTTAAAGTTCTGAAAACCACGATTTGATCAGCTTAGATTCCAAGAATTAGATTTTTTGGTACTCACCTTGTTCCCTGTGGGATCGATATCTTTTGTATTACTTCGATAACAGCGTGCACTTGCGGTGCGTATCAAGTTTTTGGTGCCGTTGCCAGGGAACAACAGTTGATATTAGTATACTTCTAAGGATTGGTAGACTAAGCATTTTTTTTCTGTTTTCTTCCTTTTTATTTTTATTTTAGCTATTTCCTTTCTTAAGCTTTAGCATTGTGTCTGATCAATAGTTTTTGCAAATCAGCTTAAGAATAGGTGATCTTTGAATTTGGAGAATGCCCGAGTACCTTTGGCTGCTGAAAATATGAACAACAAGACTTTAAGAGATTATACTGCTCCATCTATACAATACTTACAATCAGGCATTGCTCACCCGAATGTGAAAGCCAACAGTTTTGAGATCAAGGCTGCACTACTATTGATGGTTCAACAGAACCAATTTGGAGGCTCTTTACTAGAAGACCTTTATATGCACTTGGCCAATTTTTTAGAATATTGTGATACTTCTAAGATTGATGGTGTTTCTACTGATGCAATTAAGCTAAGATTATTTCCTTTCTCTCTCAGGGATCAGGCTAGAGCGTGGTTGCATACTATACCATCTGCTTCAATCAGAACATGGGAAGAGCTTTCACAGACTTTCTTGTCCAAATACTTCCCTCAAAGCAAGACTGTGTGGTTTCGTAACCAAATTATAAGCTTTACTCAGAAAGATAGAGAATCACTCTATGAAGCATGGGACAGATTTAAAGAACTTCAAAGAATATGCCCACATCATGGACTTCAAAATTGGGTAATTGTTCACACTTTTTATAATGGTCTAATTTTTAACACGAGGCGTATTGTTGATGCAGCTGCTGGAGGATCAGGATTAATGAGTAAGGTACCTGAAGATGCTATAAACCTCCTAGAGGACATGGCACTGAACTATCATCAATGGAATCCAGAGTGAGGTACACCTTCCAGAAAAGCAGGTAAATTCGATCTTGATTTATTAACTGCTCTCACTGTGAAGGTAGACAATCTGACTAAGAAATTTGATTTATGGTTTGTTAATTCTTTGAACACTAATTCATTATCTTGTGAGTTGTGTGGTGTCACAGGACATGCAAGTGCTGAGTGCCGAGTGGGAGACGGACAAGTGGTCCAAGGTCAGCCTGAACATCTAAATGCAGTTGGAAATGCAAACTCTATGAACAACCCTTATTCCAACTATTACAACCCTGGCTAGCGCAACCACCCGAACTTTTCCTACCGGACCACGCAGCCGATACAACCAGGGCAAGCGCCACCACAAGTTCAACCTCAGCACGGGAACTTCAGGCCATCACAACAAGAAAATTTCAGGCAGCCGCCTGAGTTCCAACAAAGAAACTACAATCCTCCCCCTCAACAAGCAAACTACAATCCTCTTCCAAGACCGGCCCAAGACTCTCAACTGAGTAAGCAAATAGAAGGGCTGACTCACATGATGAAACCGATGATGACAAGGATGTACTCCTTGGAGACGCACAATAAAATGTTGGAAAGCCAGCTTGCGCAGCAAGCTAGCTCATCCTCTAGAGCTCTAGGGAAGCTTCCATCACAGCCATAAGTTAACCCGAGGGAGCATTGCAATGCAATCTCCACTCGAAGTGGCAAACAACTTGAGGAGCCTAGGATGCCTGCACATGACACTGAGATTAAATCTCCCCAGACACTTCAACCTGAACAATCAAAAGAGGAGATAGAACATGAGATACCACTTGAGGATATATCTTATTTTGTAGGGTCTTGTCATAAGGTTGATGTTGTTGAGGAAGTGGTTAACCAAGAAGTGATTAGTGAATTGTTTGTGGATCCTATAAAAATCTATTTTGCAGCTAAAGATGAGGTGAAGGATAATGAGGAAGCTGAAGCTTTTGTGAAACTCTTTGATTCAACTGAACTAGTCAACTTGAGGAAGGTACAATTTAAAAATTTGCATAAGGAAATAACCAAGGTAACTGATGAAGGTAAAATAATCTTGAAATCATTTTCTGACCCTTCAAGGTATGAACCACTTGGTAATTTCATCTTCATTCTGATTTATGAATAACACTTCTATGGTCGAGCTATTGACCATAAACTAGCGCTCTTGGGAGGCAGCCCAAGTTTTCTTGTTCTTTTCATTTTCATTAGTTGTCATTTAGTTTTTAGTTTATCATCGTTGAATGCTTCACTCCCTTACTTATCCAGTTTATCTTAGGAAATCTTGATCTTGATATACACTGATAAAGCTCTATTTTTGGGATGCAGATGCGCTAAGCGAACAGGAATTTTTTGCTGGATTTTCACTGAAGACCAGTACACTTCTCGGCTAGGTGAACCCGCCCGGGTTCACCCGTGAAGTGCACTGTCCATCCAGACCCGACATTGCCACCTTCTCCTCTCACATATACGACATTGCATAGAGGATTATGCAATATTTTAGAGCGGCTGAGCTGTCTTGACTCTAGCTTCTTCTTGGTTGTTTGGTTTTAGTTGTCGTGACTTTCTATTTTCTTTGATGGATTTGTTATGCTACTCTATGATGGATATTTTGATATTGGCATTGTATCATATATGCCACTATTCGTGGGCCTGGTCCACATCTACAGGCCCCACCCTCTGCATTGTATAAATTATATTCGAACCACTTGCTTTTCACTTGAGTATTATGCTACTATCCTCTTGCATGTTATATGTTGTATGGATCACTGCGCTTTCATGAAATTGTTTGTT
>JANTFE010004265.1:6936-18054 GCA_027562315.1 Costus pulverulentus | reverse complement strand
ACTTATCCTTGTATGGTTGATTATATTTAAGTCAAACGATCCATGAAACCTAGATTATCCGCCCATGCAAAATTTTAGAAATGCATGTGACCTAAGTTTATTCTTTCATAACCCTGTACGCCAACACTTAGTTTTTGGCCGCGACACCTGAAATAAGTCTACCTACTTGTATTCATAACAGTGTCCTTTCGGATCACAACATGTTTTTGGCGCCGTTGCCGGGGATCTGAGTTTTGTGAATATCTAAATAGTTGCTAGTATTGCTAGACTAGGTTTTTTTTTGTTTTAGATTTAACTTTGCTTTCTATTTTTTCAGGTTTTGGATTTTCACAAGTTGTGACAGAACTGTGATTTCTGAAATTTGTGAATTTGCTTGTGCTTATTATTTTATGTTTTCCGAAAAAAAAAATTTAAAATTTGAATGATTGGTGTTGGATTATCTTTCTATTCTTGATAGATTTGAAGATATGTCTTTTAATTACTACTCATGGGCAACTAAAAGAGGTGAGGTATACACGCCACAAGTTAAATATGAAGATGATTCACATTGTACTCTTGCAGAAAAATTAAAACTTCACTCTATGCACCCTGTTAGATGTAACATTTCTAGATGTTTTGATCATTATGCTTCTGATTGTCCAAATCATATTTCTGAACCATACTTTGAGGATACTAAAAAATCTATGTTAGAATCCATGCTTGAAAAATTCATGTCAAATCAAAACCAAATCATGATAAATAGAAGTAAGAAATTTGAATATCTTAAAGGAATAATTAGTCAGCTTGCTTCTCAAGTAGAGTCTTTGACTACTAATTCTGAAATTTTAGAAACTCAGTAAGCACAACAAGCATGTTTATTTGAGTTTGATTTGGAAACTAAATCACTTGATTTAGAAAAATCCCCCTCTGATCATGATTGTTTTGAGATTGAGCCTTATGTGAATATTAATGAATCTCACTCTGATTTTGATAATTGTGAAATTGATTCCTTTGATAATTTATTTGTGAAAAATTTTGAGAAAATTAAAATTGAAAAACCCTCTTTTGATGAAATTGATTCTTTTGATAATATATTGTTTATGGTTAAATCTGATAAAGGATATGAGGGGACTAATTTAGAAAAATCTTACTCTCATTTTGTTGGTGATTTTGAAACTGATAAATTATTTGATGAAGTGCATGAGGGAATTGATTTTGGAATGTCTCACCTTAATTTCGATGATAACTTTGAAATTGACAAATTATTTGATGATGAGCATGAGGAATTTGAAAAAGATTTGAAAATTATAAACATTGATGAATCTCACCATGATGATGTTTTGCCCATATGTTCACTCTTTTTATTTATTTGAAAAATTGTGTTTTATTGAGGAACCTAATTTGAGACAGAAAAGTTATTTTGATGATCCAATGCTTAAATCTTTTAATGTAAGTCCTATTGCAATTGAAGATAAAAATTTGAAGGACTAATGATTTTACTTTCTGATAAATTAAGGAAGATCATTGAATATCCTTTGATTCAAGTTAAAAATATTGATTTTGATTTCCGCATATTTGAGAAAGCCACATTCATTATGATTTACATGAAATTATGGATATTTGGATTAGTGTCTAAACTTTTTGGATAAAGGAAATGCAGAAAAATATATGCTATTTATTTTGGTACTGATTCACCTGCTTCGCCATGATTTTTGAGTTTTGGTCACCTAATGACCTAAAAATTAGTGCTTCATGGGAGGCAACCCAAGCATTCTTTCTTTGCTTAGTTTCTTTTATTTTAGTTTATTTTGAGAATTAATTTTTCTTTTCGTTTTGCAGGAAAATCAAAATTTTGCGCTAAATACGGCACTGCCGTATTCTGTTTTACGGTGCCGTAATGTTGGTCCAATTTCATCCTGAGAGGTTTTGGAGTTTTATGGCAGTACCGTATGATTTTTCACGGTACCGTAATTTTGGCTATTTTTTGTACCTGAGAGTTTTTTGAAAATTACGGCACTACCGTAAGGAATTTCACGGTACCGTATTTTAAAACTGCATTCTGCTTATTTGAATAGGTGTTTTCTCGCTGTAATTTTAAGAAACTGGGTTGGGAAAAATTTTGATCTTTAGCACCATCACGAAGTACTCATCTTTGTCTATCATCTAGATATTTTTGCTGAATTTTAAAGTGCATGGATCATTCTAAAACATATAGCATCTTTTTGATTCTGATTAATTTCTGTAGTAGTTTTCTTTTGACTATTCTAATTAGCGTTTTTACAGCAAGTTTTTAAGGTGCTTTAATGACTTGAAACCCTGATTTATCGCATGGTATATGAAGAACATGTGTCGTTCTATCTTGTGGATTAATTGTTTTCATGAAAATATTTTCTGATCATTCTAGGACACAAGGCAACTTTTCGAATCTGATTAACTTTTGTGCAGTTTTTGCAGTTTTGTAATCTGATTGGCCTTTTTTCCACTGATGCCCTAAATTCCTGACAGATTTTAATCCTTCAATTTTTATACACCTGAAAAGAACAGGTTTCATTCTACCGCATGGTTTTGTCTGTTTTCTTCTTGGATCATTAAATCTTATTCTTAGATATGGCTACTTTTTATAAAAAATTATTGTTGCTACTCTACTTGATTTCTACCTGTTATAGCTTCTTTTGCCTCTAGATCTCGAAATCTTCAAGAGCAACTGTCTTCCACCTCTAGCCACTACTGCTTCTGCCTCTAACATCACTATTTCCAGCCGTCGATACTGGATTATACCATCAGCAGACGCTTAGCTTCTTTATGCAGCAGACTCTTCATTAGTGACTGATTTTTTTATCTATGCAGCATTATTTCTGGTACCCACCGGCTGACGACCTCACCTCCAGGACTGTAGTCTCTAGCAGTCCACTAGAGATTACTCACTCTATTGTCGGAACCATCACCATCATTGCTAGCAGCTTTACAGCTAGCCTCTGTTCACCCTCTGCTTATTGCCTGCTCGACTCTTTCCACCGGCATCCTCTTCAGACTACCGGTGATATCTCTAATTCTTCTTTGAGAAAATTATTTTATATCATTATTATTTTTAGAGACTATTTTTAGACTGAGCCTTATATCTCTTAAATTGTGCAGGAAAAATTTTCAAAAGGCACATCTATGGACCTAGCAACATCTGCTCTGACACTATTTTTGCATTAAGCCTTATGTATTTTTGGTCAGAGCTTGCTATATAGTTTCGTGAGTATCGTTTGCACTCTCTTGTATTCATGATTATTTCATATGGTTGCATCTTTGATTTCTTTAGATGTATCACTCATTGATATTTTTTCAATATGGTTGTATGATGATATGATTGTTCATGATCCACTTTCTTGTGGTGTGATTCTATTTTTAAAAGATTCTCATTGATAAATATCTTCCTTGATGATGAATAAACCTGTATTCATGATTAGAAAGAAACCTATCATGTTAGATTTACTTCTTCATTGCATATCTATCCTTTGAAATTTGACATTGGTTGATGCATGAAATTTTGGGTTGATGTGTTATTTGAGGAATAAGATCTAAAGGTGAAACTACTCCTTTAAATAAAATAAGCATATGAGTATGATTATTGAATTGATATCAATTGATCAACCTAATTGATATTTAGTCTATTTTGCTATTTGTTGGGAAGGAAGAATCCAAGATCCATAAAAATAGTGAGAGACTCCCCTACTTGGCACTATGTAAAATTGATAGTGGTACATAAGACATGGGTTGAAGTCTGTGTCCAAAAGATAATGAGAGAAAAAGAATAAGACTCCACTACTTGGCACTATGCAAAATTGATAGTGGTACCGAAGAAAAGAGTTGAAGTGAAAATAAAAAAAGTATGTATCTAAGTGGGTACATGCCATCTGTGCAAAAATAACAAAATACATAAAAAAAAGAATAAAAAAATATTTGTGAAAAAAGATCTTGGAAACCTAATTCCTGTAATCAAAAGTATGATAGATTTGAACTGAAATTGGGTGAAATCATGAGATTGAAAATTCTATTTATTATACAAGTTGCAAAGTTTTATTTGATTGAGTTGTGGATCTAAAGGGTTGAGTTCTAAGAATGATATATTTATTTGAAGTTTTGTGAAACAATTGATGGAATTTTTCATTGGTGATTGTATTTTAGAAATTTATTGAGCATGAAAAAGTTTATCTTTTAATCAGTTTTTGATTTTTGCTTATGGACAAGCAAAATTTGAGCCTTTTGTATTTTGATGACACCAAAATATATAGTATATTTTGTATCATTTTATATACCTTTTGATGCTAAATTGGAGATCTTTTGCTTATTTTTATGCTAAATTAATAAAATATTGTGAAATCTATTTCTATTTAGGTTTTTCATGATTTTCAGATAAAAAGGCACTATTTTTAGGCGTTTTCGAGAAAAATCGACATGGAAAAGTTATCTTCATCATGAGGAGATCACTTGACAAATTTCATGTAAATTGGAGCAACCAACCAAAATACGGTAGTGCTGTATTCTATATTACGATGCCGTATTTCCATACGATTCCGTAATATTAGAGCATTGTCATAAATTGGTGGAATTTCCAACCAGAAGATTTAATGAAAAATACGGCATTGCCGTAGAACTTAACACGGCCGTATTTTGAACGCATTCAGAACAGAGATAATTCCTGATTTTATGGCACTGTCGTAAACAATTTTACGGGCCGTATTTTCCAGATATTTTGGACCAGAGAACTCGACTGAAATTATGCCACAGCCGTAATATATTTCACGGGCCATAATTTTGACTCAGGGTTTACAGAACTAAAATACGGCACTGCCGTAAAATAAAACACGGTCGTATTTTCAACCTAGACGCACGACATTTTCAAGCCCGATTCTTGCGTGGACCATATCTTTTGATCTAGGAGTCCAAATTGAGATCCAAAAAATGTAGCAGACTCGTCATAAGTAGGAGAAGACACACGAGGTAAAAGGACCAATTTTTATCTAGAATCGAGGGAGCAATCGACAAAGAGGCATTTAGGGTTTGTCTTTGCGCCGAGAGGCATCGAGGCCACCTCAAGCCGTGATTTTTACACTGAAGCTTCGCCTAGGGGAGGAGACAACACACCAGAAGTTTCAGAGCAAAAGGATTTTTATTGGAGGCGGAATCATTGAAAGAAGGGCTCGGGCACTATTCACAACGAGTTTCCTTTGCAAAATACAGTTGTAATTTATATTACAGCCGTGGTGTATATTCTTAAACCCTCTTGTTCATTGATTTCTGACACTTTGATACTATGGCTTGTTGTATTTCTTCTTCCATGCAAGCTTAAACATATTTGAGACATGGGGTGTAATCCTCTTTGATTTCTTAATGATTAGATAACTTTTTATCTTCGTCAGAATAGTTTTATGATGATAATTTTACTTATGTGAATAATTGCACTTTGATTCTCCATAGATTGATGTTATTATTCATATTTTAGAGTTCTCGCAATAAAGACCGAAAGGTGACTTGCTTGAGAACTTGGAACCCTAGAATTGCATGTTAGGAACTCTCTTATGTTAGTTCTTAATTATTTGATTTTAGTGATTTTATTGCCATGATGATAATTTGAATCTAGGGTTGATTTATTGTATTAGACTTGATTTGATCTTGCATGAAAGTGAGGATCGAGTCATCGGAAAACCTTAAGTAAAACTTGTATTGAGTCTCGGATGCACGAATGTGATCCTTGAGATTCCACTCGAGACAATCAACTTAGAATTTGGATGCACGAAAGTGATATTTGAGTTCTTTGTTTGATGATTTACTTATCTTTAGCATTGGGATAGATCCATGCATGATTGTCTGCACGAAAGTGAGATGAGCCATTTATGAAGTAAATTAAGTCTTTATCATGATAAAATTAGTCTGACGACCTTTTATTTATCTCTCTGATTATTTTCACTTGTGTTTATCGATTACTCACTTGCATCATATTCGATTTGCTTAGCTAGTAAGAAAATAATTATTTGGTACTTAACAATAAGGTCTCTGTGGGATCGATACTTTTCTTTATTACTTCGAGTATCCGTTCACTTGCGGACACTACAAGTTTAAGGACAACAAGTTTTTGGAGCCGTGTTAGGGAGTGACAATAGCCCTATACGCCAACACTTAGGTTTTGGCCGCGACACCTGAAATAAGTCTACCTACTTGTATTCATAAGTGTGCCCTTTCAGATCACAACAAACCTTAAGTAGAGCTTGTGAAAATTATAGTATGAAAGTATGTAATTTTCACTTGAGATGAACGAATTACTTATCTTCAGCATTGAATAGATCCTACATGAAAGTGAGGATCGGTTCTTTGTAAATTGTCTACACGAAAGCGAGATGATTTCTTTATGAAGTAAATTATATCTTTATCATGATAAAATTTGATTGACGAATATCTATTCATATCTAGTCATGGAAATTAAGGTGGATGAAACCCTAGTCCCAGTTTCTCTGTCTGATATCTTCGTGTAGCCTTCGATAGTTTACTTATATATTTCTAGTTGCCTAGCTAGTAAGAAATTAATTATTCGACACTTGCCAAAAGAGGTCTCTGTGGTTCGATATCTTAATTATTACTTCGAGTATCCGTGCACTTGCGGACACAACAAAGGTATATAATAGCAATGATCTAGTTCTAATTGAAGTCTAGAAGGCAGGAAGAGAGTCAAAACTCCTATAGCAAAGCAACAACTAATGGCCCATTTCCAACCCATAGGTCAATCTCTCCAGGCCGCACCGATCTACTTTTCTTGAGCCCTTGCATATTTGTATAAATATGAGCTCCACATGCGATATCCAATACCCATGACATAGAAGTAGAAAGGTTGACTTCAGTAACATAAATACTTGAGCATGAAGACGAATCCTTGCCTCTCCTCTTCTCATTCTGAAGTCATATTATGTCCTTTATCATGTGAGGTGGTCTTCCACATGAGCAGCACTTGCTATTCCTGACTCTTTCCATCTCTATCTTCAATGTCTTAGTTAAGTCATTCGGCTCAACAATTTGAATGTCTACTTTAAGAGGGTTGAGCTCAACCAATTCATCCATGAGCTGCCTTAGATTAGAAATAATTTCAGGGGTATTCTTAGATTCATATTGCCCTCTTAATTCGTGCGACATGTTGGTTAGCATCAAATTAGCAACCTCCAAAGTATCGCCTGATGTTTATCATAAGCATCCTTCTTAGCCACTAAGGCCAAGCATGGAAGTGGCTCAGGAATAGGCTGCATAAGGACATAGAGCTTCCTCTCGAGCTTGAGCACATTTCTCAAATTCATATACCAATCCATTAAGTTGAATACAACCAACTTATCCCATTCCAGGGTAGATCGCAGTGACCATCTACCATTGTTCATAGCCATTGTTCTACAAAAACCAAGAAATAGTAGATTAGTACTACTTCAAATCATTTAAATTAGAGTTGTTTTAATTGATTTTGGCTCCCACTATTTTAATCGAATTGACCACCCACAAAGTCAATCAGGAAATTTGGGATTTCCTAGTGAGATGGGATCCTTATTCCACATAAGGCTTCGTGTCCCATGAAGGTGGGATGAGATGCACAAAGTGATCCATGCTTCTGAAGATGGGCAAGTCGGCCAATTGCACTGGGCTACTCCCCTCATTGAGAAAGTCTAGGCATTTCATGTCTAGTGAGAGCTAGATACAGCATGAAACCCTAACCTCTCAACGATGCCTCTAGAGTTTCATCATGTGCCCCGCATAGATGAAAATCTATTCAAGGCCATTCCTAACCGTTATGCTAGGGGCAACGAGTTTCCTTGCGAAGGCACGTCTCGGGTAAAACTGGGCTAGGAAACCATTGCCACCACACACCTTCTAAAGATAAGTGGGTGTGCCCCACGAGGGTGGAAAACAGTTCACAACACCACTGATTGATAGCTTGGTGAGAGCTAAGCGTTAGAAGACTATTAGACTTGATATTTTGATTGAGGGTTTTTGATGTCTCATTATTTTAGTTTTATCTTATGTCTAACAATACAGGCATGCAATCCTATAGTGATAACATAACGATAAAACATCGTAGGCATGTTTTAACTTTTGTAAAGAAAGCAATAAAAGGATGATGTGATCATAGCCTATTCAAGACATTGAACCAACCCATGCCAAAAAGAAAGGGGTTCAACTCTTGACCTAGGACTCAAGCCCCTAAAACTAGACCTAGCCTAGCCGACCTCTAGCTTGATCTTCAAGGTTGGCTCCAAGGTCCTTCACACCATGGTTTAGCTCTCAAACCGTAGAGGTAGTTCTAGGGAAAACCCTAGAAGCACACCCCAAGGTTCGGCCAATGCCATGGGTCCTCCTCTAAGGGTGAACTGCCACCTTGTAAAGGTCAAGATGGCTAGCTCACAAGCCCTAATGCTTGGCCATGCCTTCTTGTGCCAACTTGCAAGCATGCGCCACCCAACATTGAAGCTCGATGCGCCACCATGCAAGGTGCGCAAGCTTCAAGCATGCACCAAGTATCCATGTAGATGTGCCACCCTAATCTTCTTCATAGTTAAAAGCAAAAAAGAAACACGGCATGCAAGCCTCACAAGGATACATCACAAGCATGCTAAGGGGCTTCACTCATGACCACACCATCATCCAAAAACAAGGCATTTACACATGCAATTCTACATGCTGATGAAAAACCTAAAATCTAAAATTTCAAGTCTCCTTTCCTCATCTTCTTATCACAAATCTTTTGGTTATTTGCGATTAATTTTTCATGGTGATTTCATAGATCCTATCGGCTGACAATTTTATCAAATCAAGAGACCCGGCCAATCCGAAGACACAATGCCCGTCATACTTGTCAAAACTACGTGTGCCTTTGATCTTAAATCAATCAAGAAAAATAACTCAAAATTTCAAACGAGATTGAAAAGATGATAGGAACAAGAAACTATAATTTTTCCTACTTAGAAAAATCATGCGCGATGTGATCATGCAATTTGCAAAAATTAAAACATGGCATGTGAGCCTGGAAAAGCATGAAAGTACATCGTTTGAGGCTCGCAAGTCCCTCTGATACCACTATTGGGAAACCCCGGGGATATTTTATAATTTTCTCAGAGAATACATTACATGCACAGCGGAATAATATCCCCGAAACAGGCTAGTCCCAAAAACTAGTGAAGATTGTCTTGCGAGGGGGTCGACACGATGAGATAGTAAATACTTTAGGACTATGATGAGGACGATGTCGAGGTAGGAGCCGAAGTGTTCGCCCTCCGCAGTCTGACACACACGAATGCCTCGAGCTCTCTTCTTCCTTGCCAGGTACTAGCCTCGGGAAGAAGATCCAAGCATTTGTTCACCTTCTTCTATCCTTGCGCCACCTTCAAGGAAGATGTGCCAAAGGAAGAGGCTGAAGGGAAGAGATGATGCAGCCAAGCTTTCCTCCAACTTGCGCCAAGAGGAGGAGATGGTGAGGACTTGCGGCTAGGAAGAAGAAGCCACCAACCTCCTTGCTTCTCTTGCGGCTATGGAAGATATTGCACTAAGACCCTTGCACTAGCCCCTTTGAAGTTGCTCACACCAATTTGAATTAGTGTCATGAGCCTCTCGCATATCCCATGATATATAGAGGCAAGGGGTGACAATAGAAGGGCAAGGCGCAACATTCATGAAGGATAAGTCGGCTAGGCTTTATGGGGTGCCAATTAGGGTTCGGGTTATGGCAAGACTTCAAGCCTTTACCATAAACATCTTCTAATCTCCCAAGACTTTCCAAACAAGTCCATTATGCCTTTGGAGCCCCAAGCACTGCCATAGAGGCATGCTTTCCATCCAAGGAACAAGGGGGAGGCACCAATTGCTTAATAATGAAGCATTAGACGCTTACTTCTCCCCATTACACCCCTTAGGCGCCAATGGGGAAGATTTCCCCCCATTATACCCTTTTACCCCTTTGTCACTTTATGACAACTTGTTATTGGGCCTTATTGGGTAATGAGCTAGCCCAAACTTTATTACATGGGTTGATTAAGCCATTGGATCCAATCCAATGGAACCCTAATCCAAATGTGACCAAACTTCGTCAATTTCGGGATAACCTGCCAAAAATGAAGTTTGGCTCTAGTAACTCTCTTCCATCTCATTAGGCCCATTGGCGCTAATGAAATCTCCCAAATAGATCCGAGCTATCCAATAACTCGACAATAAGGCTTCCCGATCAATACGAGAACTTAAGTATCAAGGTGTGCGACCCTGTAGGTTCTTCTGACGTTGGCAGTGCAGACCTTAGGTCACCACAAGCAGTGAGTGGCAACTAGCAGTGCATCGCTGCTACCCAAGTCATCGGAATGGATATCGACATCAACATCCCCATCATCGTAACTAGGTACAGATACATTATAGTTGTTGTGATCCGAAAGGACACACTTTCAAATACAAGCAGGTAGAGTCGTTTCAGGTGTCGCGGCCAAAGGTATTGGCTTACAGGGCTATTGTCACTCCCTAGCACAGCTCCAAAAACTTGTTGTCCCTAACTTGTAGTGTCCGCAAGTGCATGGATACTCGAAGTAATAAAGTAAATATCGATCCCACAGAGACCTATGCTGTCAAGTACCAAATAATTAATTTCTTCCTATCTAGGCAATCAAATAAAAAAGCAAGTAGAGAGCGAAAACACATGGGAAAATAATATCAGAGAGAAATTGGGACTAGGGTTTCGTTCTCTTGGATTTTCATGACTAGATATATAAAGATGTTCATCAATCAAATTCTAATATGATAAAGACATAATTTACTTCAAAAAGGGATTATCTCACTCTCGTGCAGATAACCATGTAGAGATAAATCCTCACTTTCGTGCAAGATTCATCCCAGGCTGAGGATAAGTAAATCATCAATCAAAGAACACATGATCACTTTCGTGCATCCGAGTTCTAAGTTGATTGTATCAAGTGGAATATCGAGGATCACTTTCGAGCATCTGAGACTCAATGCACGTTTTACCTACAGTTCTCCATGTTGGGGTATGCCCTTAAGGCTAATGTTTGAGGCCTTGGGATTGTATCAGTATCATGTAATAAACTCTTATGTTTATTAAGGCATGGTTGTTATTCGGTTTGTTAT
>JANTFE010004253.1:157047-173903 GCA_027562315.1 Costus pulverulentus | reverse complement strand
TCTAGTCTGATCATGTTTGATTGATTAGGGCTTGAGATCGGTAAGCTTCGATCGAGAGAGTTGATGCTAAATCGGTGAGATCAAGAGCATCATGAGATGAACGGTTAGGTCGTGAACCAATTGGTTCCATGAGATCTAGACCATGGCTTGGGTTGTTTTGATTTGGACTTTGAACCAAATTCACTAGAACCAAACCATAGGGAACCGGTTCACTTTGGTGAACGCATAGTTCGAATGGTTTGATTAAGTGATGGTAACGTGGGAGTTGAAGTGGAGTTATTGCTTTCTAAAATTTGAAAGTAACGCCAAGCATTTTCGAACGTTGAGGAGTTTTTCTTCACTCTCTCGCCGACGTGATCCTCCTCCTGTCGTCTAAGGTGGTCTTCACGCCTTGGAGATTTTGGGGACAAGCCAAGAGATCTCAATTCCTTTCACAAGATCAGGACACCTTGAAGAGCTTTGCTAGCACAAGGTTCACGCCAAGGGAGAAAGCCATTGTCTTCTTGTGTGCGCGCCGTTTGGAGGAGATCAACTTTGTTCTCTTGATTCCAAGTCGCCATCCACGCCAATGGCTATGGTATGATCTCTTTAGATCTATACAATATGTTAAGTTGATCATATGCTCTTACTTGCGATCCTATGAAACCCTTGCATCCGCTGCAAAAGTTCTATATGCGCCACCTCTAAGGGTTTCGCTCCCCCTTGAAGGGGACTTTTCATTAGCATGTGTTAGAGTTTTGTGATATGGATCGAAAGGTGATTTGTAAAGCTTGGAACCCTAAAATTGAGGTTTAGGAATTCATCGTAAGAAATTAGTTGTGTTCTTATCTCTTGGTTTTAAAAGTTATTGACTTGTTGATTGATTGGTCTAGAAAATATTACTATTTTAGATATGAAAATATGCCAGAGATAGATGTTTGATTGTCAGAAACCCTTAAGTAAAACCTGTGGAACTAGGGTATGAAAATATTAGTTTCGCTTGAGATTTTGATATAGGGGTTGAATGAACGAGAGTGATTCTTAAATCTCAAGGGTTGTTTTTCCATAATCATAGAATAAGTCTGCACGAGAGTGAGAATTATTCTATGCAAATCATCTGCGCGAGAGCAAGATGATTTCTTATTATACCAAATTGCATCTTTATCATAACAGAAATAAACTGATGAGTGTTTAATTATGTCTAGTCATTGAAATTAAGACGGTTGAACCCCTAGTCCCAAGTCTCTCCCTCTGATATTTAGTAAACTTTTCGATTGTTCGCTGTTATTATATTTGATTGCCTAGCTAGTGAGAAAATAACTATTTGGTATTTAAAAAACGAGGTCTCTGTGGTTTGATATCTTAATTATTACTTCGAATATCCGTGCACTTCCGGACGCAACAAGTCTTTGATGCCGTTGCCGGGGACCTTGGTTTTTGTAAATATTGAAGAAATTGGAAGTATTACTAGACTAGGTTTTCTTTTGTTTTATGCTTTTCTTTTAGGAATCTTCGGAAGGTGAGATTAATTCTATTTTCTACACTTTTCTGCCTATTTTTAGTTTATTTGATCTTCTTACTTATGCATGTACAGGAATCTTAGATCAGATCCTCTAGTTCCCTTTGACCCTGAAATTAATAGAACTCTTAGACTGAATAGGATGCTCAGATTTGAAGAAAGGTAGGAAGAAATAGTGATCATGGCAGATAGAAGATTACTTAAGGACTTTGCAGCTCCTAATCCACAGGAGATGCATTCTAGCATTGCTAGACCAGCGATACAGGCTAATAACTTCGAAATCAAGACTGCTTTTCTATCCATGATTCAGTAGAATCATTTTAGAGGATCCCCACTCGAAGATCCTAATCAACATCTTACTTTGTTTCTTGAGTTATGTGATATGATTAAAATCAATGGTGTTTCTAATGATGCATTAAAACTCAGATTGTTTCCTTTTTCACTTAGGGATCGTGCACGTTCCTGGCTTCAAACTCAACCTACTGGAGCATTCACTACATGGGAGCAACTCTCTAATGCTTTCTTGACAAAGTATTTCCCACCCAGCAAGACGATCCACTTAAGGAACCAAATCACTAGCTTTGCACAGCGAGATGGCAAATCTTTGAGTGAGGCATGGGAGCGTTTCAACGAGTTACTACGAAAGTGTCCTCACCATGGCCTTGAAAAATGGGTTTTAATACATACTTTTTATAATGGTTTACTTTACAATACCTGTCTGACTGTTGATGTTGCGGCAGGAGGAGCCCTTATGAGCAAGACTATTGAAGATGCTTTCACTTTACTTGAGGAGATGGCTTTAAATCACAACCAATGGACCAATGAGAGAGGAGTGATATATCGTCCACCACATGGTATGAATGAAAATGATAACTGGTGTGCCTTAGCTGAAAAGGTAGATTCTTTGAGCAATAGATTTGATTCTTTTCAAATGCAGTCTGCTGTAGTTTCATCTTCTGCTATGTGTGATATTTGTGGTAATCATGGGCATTATACTGAGGAGTGTAAGGTGATTGCTGATCAGGGTTCTGAACAAGTTAATGTAGTAGGGGGGGTACAATTAGAGTAGAAATAATGACCCTTATTCTAATACTTATAACCCTGGATGGAGAAATCACCCAAACCTATCATGGAAGAGTAATCAGGGAACACAATTAGATTATAGACCACAGTTTCAATCTAGGAATTCCAATCCTAATCCAGCTAAGTCTAGTTTAGAGGTGATGTTTGAGAAATTTATGAGCACCCAGATGAAACAAAATGAATATGTAAACGAAACTCTCAAACAAATCAATTATAGGATGGATAATATGAACTCTAGGATGGATAACATGAATGCCCACACCAAAATGCTAGAAAATCAAATAGCACAACAGGCTTGCACTTGTTATAGTCCCCAGGGAAATTGCCTGCTAAACCTGAACCAAACCCTAGGAAGCATTGTAATGCTATCACTACCAGGAGTGGAAAACAGTTGGATGAACCAAGGGGTAGATTTGATGATGATGAGGAAGAGCCCAACATAGGACATGGCAGTGAACCGGGCTTAGAAACACGACCTGCTCATGTGCAGTCCCATGCTAGTCCATCACCTCTTCAGGCTGAGGAACCAAAAGAGGAAGAGCCATGTCAGATTGATGATTCTAAACCCAGTTCACCAGCCCCATATAGGCCTCCTATACTCTTTCCCCAGAGGTTAGTTCAAGCTAAGTTAGATAAGAAATTTGGGTAGTTTCTTGTTGTTTTGAAAAAGCTTTACATTAATATTCTATTCACTGATACTTTATCTCAAATGCCCACATATGCTAAATATTTGAAAGGAATTTTGTCTAATAAGAGAAAGATAGAGGACTATGGCACTGTGGCATTAACTGAAGAGTGTAGTGCCATCATTCAAAACAAATTGCCACGGAAACTAAAGGATTAAGGTAGTTTATTTATTTCTTGTTTGATTGGGAGTATGGCTTTTGATCGAACCTTATGTGATTTGGGAGCCAGCGTGAGCCTAATGCCTTTATTTGTTTGCAGGAAACTGGACATGGGGCTCCAAACCAACTTCAATATCTTTGTAGCTCGTTGACCATTCAGTTAAGTATCCGGTTGGGATTCCTGAGGATGTTCCGATCCAGGTTGGTAAGTATTTTGTTCCAATGGATTTTGTAGTCTTAGAGATGGAGGAGGATGCTAAGATTCCTGTCATACTTGGTAGACCGTTCTTAGCTACTGCAGGAGCACTCATTGATGTGAAGAACAGTAAATTCACTCTAAATATTGGTGATAAGAAAATTGAGTTTGATCTGAATGATTCTATGAAGAAACCTTCATACACCGGTTTTTGCTGTAGTGTACACTCTGTAGATGATACTGTTTATGACCTCAATGATTTGTTAGATGAACCTTGTGAATTTAATTCTGATTTATATAGCAATTTGGATTCTAATGCTGAATTTTATGATATGACTGTTTGTGATGATAATAAGAGTGAGGAAGAGAATGTCCCAAAAGTATAACTTAAACTTTACCTGATAATCTTTGTTATGAATTTCTTGGACCTAATTCTACTTACCCTATCATTGTTGATGCACGGCTTGATGAAAGAGAGACTGGGTTGCTTCTAAAGGAATTGAGAATTCATAGGAAGGTAATTGGATATACTATTGATGATTTGAAAGGAAAAAAATCCCTCTTTTTGTATGCACAGGATTCTAATGGAAGAAGAGCACAAGCCACATATGGATTTTTAGAGGAGACTTAACCCATCCATGAAGGAAATAGTGAAGAAGGAAGTACTGAAACTACTCGATGCAGGTATTATCTGTCCTATCTCCGATAGTAAATGGGTAAGTCCTGTACATTGTGTTCCTAAAAAAGGGGGAGTCACTATAATGAAAAACAAAGATAATGAGCTGATTCCTGTTAGAATAGTAACTAGTTGGCGTATGTGCATAGACTATAGAGAATTGAATGCGGCCACTGGGAAAGACCACTTCTCCTTACCTTTTATTGATCAGATGGTTGCGAGACTTGCAAAGCATTATTATTTCTGTTTTCTTGATGGTTATTCTGGATTCTTTCAAATTCCCATTCATCATGATGACCAAGATAAAACCACTTTTACTTGTCCGTATGCTACTATTGCATATAGGAGAATGTCCTTTGGATTGTGTAATGCACCTGCTACTTTTCAGAGGTGTATGAAGGCTATATTTTCTTTATTTGTTGAAGATTTCATGGATGTTTTCATGGATGATTTTTATGTCTATGGCTTTTCTTTCGATGATTGTTTGGCTAATTTATCTCGAGTCTTGCAGAGGTGCGAGGATACTAATCTTGTGCATAACTAGGAAAAATGTTATTTCATGGTTAGGCAAGGAATAGTTCTTGGGCACCTAATTTCAGAAAGAGGAATAGAAGTTGATAAAGCCAAAATTGTGGTGATTGAGAAGCTTGAGCTGCCCGCTACAGTCAAAGAGATTAGAAGTTTTTAGGACATGTAGATTTTACCGGCGTTTCATCAGGGATTTTTCTAAACTTGTTATACCACTTATAGATTTACTTTGCAACGATGCTAAATTCTACTTTGATGAAAATTGCTTGTCTGCTTTTCAGGGACTGAAGGAAGCTTTGATTTCAGCGCCTATCATGCAGCCTCCGTGAGTTTACCCTTTGAGCTCATGTGTGACGCTAGTGACTTTGTAGTAGGAGTGGTGCTAGGGTAGAGAAAAGAGGAAAAACCTTATGTTATTTACTATGCTAGCAAGACTTCGGATGATGCACAAAGGAACTACACCACCACAGAAAAAGAACTTTTGGCCATAGTTTTTTGCTTTTGATAAATTTAGGTCATATTTGATTAACTCTAAAGTCCTGGTGTATACTGATCATGTAGTAGTAATGTATTTGATGCAAAAGAAGGAAAGTAAACCACGACTTCTTAGATGGGTATTGCTTTTATAAGAGTTTGATTTAGAAATCAAAGACAAAAAGGAATCAAAAAATTTAGTTGCAGATCATCTCTCAAAGATAACTGTAGAGGTTGATATAGGTGGTTCCATCAATGATTCCTTCCCTGAAGAACAACTCTTGAGTATTGAATAGATCAAGGCTTCATGGTATGCTGATATAGTGAATTGTCTTGTTGCTAATGTTTTTCCTCTTGATTTGAACTATCAAGGAAAGAAGAAATTCTTAGCTGAGGTAAAATACTATTTTTGGGATGAGCCTTATGTATTTTAGAATATGTGCAGATAGAATATTTAGAAGATGTATCCCCGAAGAGGAGATCAAGGATATATTATTTCAGTGTCATGGATCAACTTATAGAGGACACGCTAGCACGGAGAAGACTATTTTTAAAGTATTGCAATCTAGATTTTATTGGCCCTCACTCTTTAAGGATGCTAGAAATTTTAAAATGACTTGTGATAGTTGTCAAAAAATAGGGAACATCAACAAGAGGAATGAGATGCCATGTCCACTATACTTGAAGTTGAAATATTTGATGCTTGGGGGTTTGATTTTATGGGACCTTTTCCATCATCCAGAGGTAACAAATATATACTTGTGGCAGTAGATTATGTTTCCAAATGGGTGGAAGCAATTGCTTCACCTACTAATGATTCCAGTGTTGTGGTAAAGATGTTCAAGAAGATTATATTTCCACGATTCGGGACACCACCATTAGTAATCAGTGATGGAGGCTCTCACTTTATTGAGCACAAATTTTTAGCTTTGCTTCAAAAATATGGGGTAAATAATATAGTTGCAACACCTTACCATCCCCAAACAAGTGGACAAGTTGAAATATCAAATAGAGAGATCAAAGGGATATTAGAGAAAACAATGTCAAGAACAAGGAAAGACTGGGCTTCCAAGCTTGATGGTGCGCTTTGGGCATACCGAACTGCTTTCAAAACACTGATAGGTATGTCTCCTTTTCAATTGATTTATGTAAAATCTTGTCACCTTCCTGTAGAGCTCGAGCATAAGGCGTTCTGGGCAATCAAAACACTGAATTTTGACATGAAGAACGCGGGTGAAAAATGAAAGTTACAATTGAACGAGCTTGATGAAATTAGACTCTCCGCTTACGAAAATGCAAGGATCTATAAAGCGAATACTAAAAGATGGCATGATCGACATATACTTAGAAAGGAACTCCAACCAGGTGAATTTGATCTTTTGTTTTATTCTAGGTTGAGACTTTTTCCCGGTAAACTTAAATCTCGATGGTCTGAACCTTTTCAGGTTAAGAAGGTCTATTCATACGGAGCTGTTGAAACATGGAGCGACAAAATGGGGGTGTTTAAGGTTAATGGTTAGAGATTGAAACATTACTTCCATGAGGAGTTGATTCAAGAAGGAGAAAAATTTTTACTTAATGAACCACAAGCAAATCCGAGTGCAGAACGGTCAAGCTAATGACCACTAAATTAGCGCTTCTTGCGAGTCAACCCAAGCACTTTTACGGCAATGCCGTTTTTTAGTTTTGTAAACCCTTAGTCAAAATTACGGCCCGTGAAACATATTACGGCTGTGCCGTAATTTCAGTCGAGTTCTCTGGTCTGAATTGTCTGGCAAACACGGCACCGTATAATGGTTCACGGCACTGCCGTATAATCGACTGAACTCTCTGGTCGAAATCGTCTGGAAAATATGGCCCGTGTCAAAGTTTATGGTAGTGCCATAAAATCAGGAATTATCTCTGTTCTGAATGTGCTTCAAAATACGACAGTGTTAAGTTTTACGGCAGTGCCGTATTTTTCATTAAATCTTCTGGTCGGAAATTCAACCAATTTACGGCAGTGCTCTGACATTACGCTATCGTACGGAAATACGGTATCGTAATATAGAATACGGCACTACCGTATATAAAATGATACAAAATATACTATATATTTTGGTGTCATCAAAATACATAGGGCTCAAACTTTACTTGTCCTCAAGCAAAAATCAAAAATTGATTAAAAGATAAACCTTTTCATGCATAATAAATTTCTAAAATACAATCATCCATGAAAAATTCTATCAATTGTTTTATAAAACTTCAAATAAATATATCATTCCTATAGCTCAACCCTCTAGATCCACAACTCAATCAAATAAAACTATGCAACTTGTATAATAAATAGAATTTTCAATCTCATGATTTTACCCAATTTTAGTTCAAATCTATCATGCTTTTGTTTACAAGAATTAGGTTTTCATGATCTTTTTCCACACATTTTTTTATTCATTTTTTTCTTTTTCATGTATTTTGTTATTTTTGCATAGATGGCATGTACCCACATAGATACATACGTTTTATTTTTGACTTCAACTCTTTTCTTCGGTACCACTATCAATTTTACATAGTGTCAGGTAAAGGAGTTTTATTCTTTTTCTCTATCATTATCTTTTAAGCATAGACTTCAACCCATGTCTTAGGTACCACTATCAATTTTACATAGTGCCAAGTAGGGGAGTCTTTCACTATTTTTATGGATCTTGGATTCCTCCTTCCCAACAAATAGCAGGATACACTAAACATTTACTAGGTTGATCGATCAATTGACATCAATTCAAAAAACATACTTATATGCTCATTTTATTTAAAGGAGTAGTTTCACCTTTAGATCTTATTCCTCAAATAACACATCTACCCAAAATTTCATGCATCAACCAATGTCAAATTTCAAAAGATAGATATGCATTGAAGAAATAAATCTAACATGATGAGTTTCTTTCTAATCATGAATACAGTTTTATTCATCATCAAGGAAGATATTTAACAACGATAATCTTTTAAAAATAGAATCACACCACAAGATAGTAGAAAGTGGTTCATGAACAATCATATCATCATACAACCATATCGAAGAAATATCAGTAAATAAAATTCAGAATTCGTCCATACAACCATATGAAATAATCAAGAATACAAGAGAGTGCAAACAATACTCACAAGACTATATAGCAAGCTCTGACCAAAAATACATAAGGCTCAGACCAAAAATAGTGTCGGGGCAGATGCTGCTTCGTCCAAAGAAGTGCCTTCTCAAAATTTTTACCTGCACAGTTTAAGATACATAGGGCTCAGTCTAAAAATAGTCGCTAAAAATAATAATAAAAAAATAACTTTCTCAAAGGAGAACTAGAGATGTCATCATTGGTCCAAGAGAGTGCTGGTGGAAAGAGCTAATGCAGCTGAGAAGCAAAGGGTGATCAGAGGCTGGCTGAAAAGCTACTAGCAATGATGATGGTGTCGACAGTAGAGTGAGTAATCTCTAGTGGCCTGCTAGAGACTACAGTCCTGCATGTGAGATCGTCGGCCAGTGGGTGCTAGAAATAATGCGGCATAAATAAATAAAAAATCAGTAACGAAGAGTCTGCTGCATAAATAAATAAAATAAATGGAAATAGAGGCAGTATAAGAAGTAAGAGCCTGCTGATGGTATAATCCGGTGTCGACGGCTGGAAACAGTGGTGGCTAGAGGTGGAAGAGAGTTGCTCTTGAAGATTTCTTGATCTGGAGCCAAAAGAAGCTATAACATGTAGAAAGCAAACAGTGCAGCTAGTGAATTTTTTAAGAAAAGTAGCTATACCCAAGAATAAAATTTAATGATCCAAAACGAAAATAGACAAAATCGTGTGGTAGAATGAAACTTGTTCTTTTCAGGTGTATAAAAATTGAAGGATCAAAATCTATCAGGAATTTAGGGCATCAGCAGAGAGAATGCTAATCTGATTACAAAACTACAAAAACTGCACAAAAGTTAATCAGATTCGAAAAGTTGCCATGTGTCCTAGAATGATCAGAAAATATTTTCTTGAAAATAACTAATCCACGAGATAGAACGAAACATGAACTTCATATTCCAGGCGAGAAATCAGGGTTTAAGTCATTAAAGCATCTTAAAAACCTGCAGTAAAAGTGCAAATCAGATTAGTCAAGAGAAAACTGCTGTAGTAAAAGTACAAAGAACTCTCAGGTAAAAAAAAATAGCCAAGATTACGGTACCGTAAAACACATTACGATACTGCCGTATTTTTCAAATAAATCTCGGATCAAAATTTGCCCAAAATTACGGTACGTGAAAAAAAATATTACGGCAGTGCTGTAAAAGCCATAAAACTTTCTATTCAAAAGCGGGCCAAAAATACGGTACCGTAAAGTGCATTACGGTAGTACCATAAAAGATGAAAAAATGTCTGGTAAGAAATTGATGACACTGAAATTTATAGTAAATTTCATGTCATTTTATATTTCTTTTCGTGTCATATTTATTAACTTTTGCTTGTTTTTAAGTATTATTTTGCTAAATATTACGGAATCTACAGAATTTCTTGTTTTTCATGAATTTTAGATAAAAGTGACATATTTTGATGGATTTTGATGGATTTTGAAGGATTTGAGTGCACGAATGGATTCAGGACGTCGAAACAAAGCCGCCCGCTAATTTCCATGCAAATCGGAGCGAGTTTGAAAAATACACCCCGGGTGTAATGGATATTACAGGTGTAATTTCTGCCCAAAAATATGGCAGTGCCATAAACAATAACACGGGCCATAATTTAGAGCAATTTTTGACCAGAAAGTTCAGTTGATTTTACGGCACTGCCGTCATTTATTTTACGGCCGTAATTTGCACCTGGTCGCGCGACTCTTACGGGCCCGAAACTTGCAAGGGCCATAACTTTTGATCCAGAGCTCCAAATCAAAATCCGAAAGATGTTCCGGACTCATATTTAAGAGAACAAGATGCTCAAAGTGGAAAGGGAAACTTTTATCCAGTATCGAGGGAGAAATCTCCAGAGAGGCGGCTAGGGTTCGCCTAGAGGGCACCTCAGGCCGTGATTTTTTACTCAGAAGCTTCGCCTGGAGGAGTGAAAGTTGCCACAGAAGTTTCAGAGCATTTGGAGTCCGATCGGAGGAGGAATCAACAAAACAGCAGTGACAGTGCTGTTCATCACAAAATTACGGATGTAATTTACATTACACCCGTGTTGTAACGTTATTTTTCTTCTTCTCTGATTTCTAATTGTTCTAAACTATGATTTATTGTATCTCCTCCTTCATGCAAGCTTAATACTATTTTAGGACATGGAGTGTAATCTCCTTGATTCTTAATGCTTAGATAACTCTTCTATTTTCGTCATGATAATTTTTGCTATGATAATTTTACTTCTCTGATGGATTGTGCTTAGACTCTCTATAAGTCCATGTTACTAATTATGTTTTTAGAGTTTTCGCAATGAGACTGAAAGGTGATTTGCTTGAGAGATTGGAACCCTATAATTGCATGTTAGGAACCCTTCCTTAGGTAGATCCTATTTGATATGTTCTAGTAGAAAAATTGCCATGATTATAACATGTATCTATAGATCGATGTCTATTTGTGAAACGTGGAGATCTTGCACGAAAGTGAGGATCGGAACGTTGGAGATCCATGAGTAGAACTAGTGTAGAGACTCGGATGCACGAAAATGATCCTGAGATTCCACTAGAGATTATCAACCAAGAATTCGGATGCACAAAAGTGATCTTTGAATTCTCTGATTGATGATTTACTTATCTTTAGCTTGGGATAAATCTTGCGCGGAAGTGAGGATTTATCTCTGCGTGATTGTCTACACGAAAGTGAGATAATCCCTTTATAAAGTAAATTAGATCTTTATCATAGCAAGATTTGATTGACGAACCTTTTTATTTATATCTTATCATTGAAATTAAGGTGGATGAAACCCTAGTCCCATATTTATCTCTCTCATTATCTGAGTTTGTGTGTTTTCCATTATTACTTTGCACTAGAATCGGTTCGCTTAGCTAGTAAGAATACCCCTATTTGGTACTTAACAATAAGGTCCCTATGGATTCGATACTTTTGTTTATTACTTCGATAGTTCCGTGCACTTGCGGAAGCCTATCAAGTTTTTGGTGCCATTGTCGGGGATTAGTCCAAGGTACACGCGTGCCAGACTTGTAGTGTTCCCTTTCGGGCTATCAGAAATCGCCAAAATTATGGCACCGTGAAATAGATTACTGTAGTGTCGTATTTTGCCCAAAATTTGATTTTCCCTACAAAAAGAGAAGAAAAATTAATTCAAAAAATAAACTAAAATAAAAAAAACTAAACTAAAGTGATAATTCTTGGGTTGCCACCCAAGAAGTGCTAATTTTATATCTATAGCTTGACCAAAAATCAAATCTCATGGCAAAGCAGGTGAATCAGTACCAAAGTAAATAGTATGTAATTTTCTATATTTTCTTTGTCCTAAAAGCTTAGCCACTAATCCAAATATCTAGAATTTCATAAAAATCAAGATTGACATGGCTTTCTCAAATATGCAGAAATCAAAATCAATACTTTCAACTCCACTAAATGGATATTCAATAATCTTCATAAATTTATCAGAAAGCAAAATCATAAGTCCTTTCTTCAGATTTATATTTTCAATTGCAATAGGACTTTGATTAAAAGATATAAGCATTGGATCATCAAAATAATCTTTATGTCTACATTAGATTCTTCAACAAAGCAATTTCTCAAATAAATCAGAAGACATGGGCAAAACATCAGAGTGGGATTCATCAATTTTTGTAATATTCAAATCCATTTCAAGTTCTTCATGTACTTCATCAATTTCAAAATTACTAACAAAATCAGAGTAAGATTTTTCTAAATTAGTCCCCTAATATCCTTCATTAGGATTAACCACAAATAACATATCATCAAAAGAATCAATTTCATCAAAAGAGGGTTTTTCAATTTTAATTTCCTCAAATTTTTCCACAAATAAATTATCGAAGTAATCAATTTCACAATTATCAAAATCATAGTGAGATGCATTAATATCCACATAAGGCTCAATCTCAAAATAATCATCATCAGAGGGAGAATTTTCTAAATCAAGTTTTCAGTTTCCAAGTCAAACTCAAATAAACAATTTTATTGTGCTATCCGGGCTTCTAACATTTCAGAATTAGCAGTTAAAGATTCTACTTGAGAGATAAGCTGGTGAATTATTCCCTTAAGATCCTTAATTTTCTCACTTTGATTTATCAGGATTTGGTTTTGATTTGACACGAATCTTTCAAGCATGGAATTTAACCTAGATTCTTCAGTATCTTCTAAGTATGGTTCAGAAACATGATTAGAGCAATCCTCATAAAAGGAAGTTTGATTTTTCCATCTAGAGTGATGTTGATTATCTTGATAACATGGTGAATTTGAATTTGGAGAATTTAAAAATTGGCAATCAGAAGTATAATGATCAAAACATCCACAAATATCACAATTAATAGAAAAATAAGATGTCTTAATAGGATGCATATTTAGATTGTCTATTTGACAAGAGATAAAATCTAACTTATCTTGAAGAGTGCATGATGAATCATCTTTATATGGCATGTATACTTCACCTCTTTCAGTTGCCCATGAGTTATAAGATATATCTTCAAATCTATAAAGAACAGAAAGATAATCCAACACCAATCAATCAAATAAAACCCTTTTTTTCAAAATATAAAAAAAATAAAGAAAATATAAAACACAAGCAAATTCACAAATTTTAAAAAATCTCAATTCTGTCACAACTTCTGAAAATCCAAAACCTGCAAAAATAGAAAACAAAGTTAAATCTAAAACAAATAAAACCTAGTCTAGCAATACTAACAACTATTTTGATATTAACAAAACTAAGGTCCCCAGCAACGGCGCCAAAAACTTGTTGTATCCGCAAGTAGGTTCACAAACTTATCTCTAGTGGATACTCAGGAAAACTAAATACTTGTTGTGTTCCTAAGCTTGTTGATGTCCGCAAGTGCACGGATACTTGAAGTAATAAAATAGATATCGAACCCACAGAGACCTTATTGTCAAGTACCAAATAATTATTTTCTTACTAGCTAAGCAAATCGAATATGATGCAAGTAAATAATGGAAAGAGTGTAAGGATAAACAGAGAGATAAATTGGGACTAGGGTTTCATCCACTTTAATTTCAATGACTATAAATGAATAAAAGGTCGTCAGTCTAATTTCATCATAATAAATATGTAATTTACTTGATAAAGGTATTGTCTCACTTTCGTGCAGACAATCATGCAGGGATCAATCCTCGCTTTCACACAAGATCTATCCCAACGCTGAAAATAAGTAAACCATCAACAAAGAATTCAAGGATCACTTTCGTGCATCCAAATTCTAAGTTGATTATCTCAAGTGGAATCTCAAGGATCACTTTCGTGCATCAGAGTCTCAACACAGGTTCTACTTAAGTTTCCTATGCAGTCTAAAGTAGATAGATCAAATAACTCAAAATAAGTAGAAATGAACGAAAAACAGAAAACAAAACCTAGTCTAGCAATACAATCAATATCTTTAATATTGACAAAAACCAAGGTCCCCGACAACGGCGCCAAAAAACTTGTTGTGTCTGCAAGTGCACAGATACTCGAAGTAATAATAAAGATATTGAACCACAGAGACCTCATTTGTCAAGTACCAAATAAATGATTTCTCACTAGCTAGGCAATCGAATAAGATAAAAGCAAACTATCAAGAACTACACAAAAAAGTCAGAGAGAGAGAGAAACTGGGACTGGTGTTTCATCCACCTTAATTTTTATGACTAGATCCAAATAAGTGCTCGTCAATTTATTCTTATTATGATAAAGATATAATTTACTTTATAAAGAAATTATCTCGCTTTCACGCAGACAATTTACAAAGAACCAATTCTCACTTTTGCGCGGGATTTATTCAATGCTAAGGATAAATAAATCATTGACAAAAACTCAAAGATCACTTTCGTGCATCCAAATTCTAAGTCAATCATCTCAAGTGAAAACTAAATACTTTCATACTTTAATTTTCACAGGTTATACTTAATGTTCTCCAACGATCCGATATTTAATTTCTTACAATATCATCATGTTTATTTCAATAATTATTCCTAGACCAGATTATCAACAAGGCAATTAATTTCTAAAATCTAGAAATAAGAACAAACCTAATTTCTTACGATGAGTTCCTAAATCATGATTTTAGGGTTCCATGTTCTCGCATGTCACTTTTCAGTCCATATCGCAAAAACTCCAAAAAATGTTGATAATATGAAACTATAAAGAACTAAAGGCAATCATCACATAAGTAGATTTATCATAGTAAGATTATCCTGATGAAATAAAATTATCTAGTCATTAAGAAGTTAAGGCGATTACACCCCCCATGTCCCAAAAAGTATTTAAGGTAGCATAGTAAAACAATTACAATAAACCATGGTTTCGAAGGATCAGAAATCAAAGAGAAAGAAGAAATTCAACTAACAGCATGGCTGTAATGAAAATTACAGCCGTAATTTCGAGTATGAACAATGGCGGCGATGCCTCTTTTGTTGATTTCTTCTTCGATCGATCGCCTTTCACTCTGAAACTTCTGAGTATGTTCTCCTCTTCTAGGCGCAGCTTCCCCTCAAATTTCACAGCCAGAGATGAGCTGTATGCTTCCCGGCAGCGAAACCTAGGGCGATAGTGAAAACAGTGATTTCTCTCCTGAACGTTGATGAAAATTGGGGCATTTTGTGTGTGTCTCCTCTCAGTCTGATGAGTATTTTCCTTTTTATAGATCGCAAATTGATGGTCTAGATCATCTGCAATCATCCGCACAAGAATCGGGCTTCAAAAAGTCCAAAAAAATTGGCCGCCTGGGTTAGAATTACGACCGTCAAAATCTTTACCGCAGTGCCGTAATAACTGCAAAGTTCTTATGTAAAGAATTCGATTAGAATTACAGCACCATAATATGCATTACGGCAGTGTTGTGCTTTCTGTAAATCTTTCTGGTCAGAAATTGACTCAAAATACAGCATGTAATATTATTTACGGTGGTGCCATAAAGTCTACAAATCCTTATGTACGAAATTTATCCCAAATTATGGCAGTGCTCTGAAATTACGGTAGCGTCGTGGTTTATTTTGTAGGTGTAGTGAAAACACGGTACCGTAATATTAATTACAGCCTTGCCGTAATTTGGCCTGAAGCTTTGAATTGTTGGGAAACCCCGAGGATATTTTACAAAATTTCAGAGATGCAAACACATTGCGCAGCGGAAGAATATCCCCGAAACAGGCCGGTCCCAAAAAACCCAATGAAGATCACATGCGAGAGAGTCGACACGATGAGATAGAAGATACATTGAGCAAGGCGAGGCTGATGTCGTAGTAGGCGCCCAAGCGTGCGCCCTCTGTAGTTTCACACACACGGATCACCTCGAGTCCTCTTCTTCCACGCCCGGTGCTAGCCTCAGGAAGAAGATCCAAGCCTTAGGAGAGCCCTCCAAGAAACTTGCGCCACCACCAAAGGGAGAAGCACCAAGAGCAAGGAGGAAGAAGGAGATGCCGCCAAGTTCAACTTCACCTTGCGCCAAGGAGAAGAGGAAGAGGATCACTTGCGGCTTGATGGAAGAAAGGAGGAAGTTGCGCCCTTGCCCCTTGCTTTCGCCCTCTTCATGATGCTCACGCCTCCAAGGAATAAGTGTCATGAGAGGGGCGGCTTGGGGGGTTATTTATAGGGCAAGGGGCGCCTAAAACATGGCTACAATTAAGCCAAGTGGGCAGCTAGGAGAAGAAGGAGGGAATCAAGTCCTAATCTAATTAGGACTCAAGTGGGCGGTTTGATCAAGATTTAAATCAAGTCCTAATTCAATTAGGACTCTAATTATTTATTTAATTAATTAAATCCTAATCCAATTAGGACTCTAATTAATTTAAATAAATCAGTACATTAGATCCCACAAAAATAGGACTCTAATTAATTAAATAATCAGCCCCTATTTTATCTCACATGATTAATTAAAATCACATGAGGCATAGGCCCTACCCAATGTCCATTATGCATGTTAACCAAGCCCTTAGATCCAATCCAATTTAACCAAAGGTCAAATTAGGCTAACCATGGTTAATATGCCGTAAATGGGAGTTGGCCCCAATAAATTTCTTCCATCTCATCAGGCCCATTGGCGCTGATGAAATCTCCAAAATAGATCTGAGTTATCCAATGACTCGATCATAAGGCTTCCTGATCAATACGAGAACTCGAGTATCAAGGTGTGCGACCCTGTAGGTTCCTCTGATGTTGTTAGCGCTAACCTATGGTCACCACAAGCAGTGAGTGACACCTAGCAGTGCATCGCTACTACCCAAGTCATCGGAATGGATATCAACATCAACATCCCGATTATCGCAACCAGGTACAGATGCATTACAGTCTCTTTGCCAAACTGATATCCGATTGGTCAAGTGTGTCACCACTTGCTTTTATCCAATCTCATGGCTATGACTAAATCAGGTCTAACCTGGGTATGGCCATACACTTTCAG
>JANTFE010004253.1:126854-144918 GCA_027562315.1 Costus pulverulentus | reverse complement strand
ACCTTTATGAAGTGAATTAGGTCTTTATCATAATAGAATTAAACTGACAACCTTTATTTCCTTCTAGTCATTAGAATTAAGGTGGATGAAACCCTAGTCTCAGTTTCTTTCTGATTATCTTTTTCGTGTGTTCTCCATCATTGCTTTTCATCATATTCGGTTTGCTTAGCTAGTGAGAATATAACTATTTGGTACTTAACAATTAGGTCTCTGTCGTTCGATATCTATTTTATTACTTCGAGTATTCGTGCACTTGCGAACACAACAATTTATGCATATTTGAGAAAGCCATGTCAATCTTGATTTGTATGAAATTCTGGATATTTGGATTAGTGGCTAAGCTTTTAAGACAAAAGAAATGCAAAAAATTATATGCTATTTACTTTGGTACTGATTCACCTGCTTCACCATGAGATTTGATTTTTGGTCAAGCTAATGACCTAGAAATTAGCTCTTCTCGGGAGGCAACCCAAGCATTACCACTTAGCTTAGTTTCTTTTATTTTAGTTTATTTTTAGAATTAATTTTTCTTTTCTTTTTTGCAGTGAAAATAAAATTTTGCGCAAAATACGGCACTGCCGTAATCTGCTTTACGGTGCCGTAATGTTGGTCCGATTTCATCCTCAGAGTCTTTGGTATTTTACGGCACTACCATAATTTTTTTACGGTAACGTAAATTTGAGTTTCTTACCCAAGAGTTTTGTGAAAATTATGGCACTACCGTAATCTTTTTTACGCCCGTAATTCCAACTCTGTATTCTGTTTATCTGAGTAGGTGTTTTCTCGCTGCAATTTTAAGAAACTGGGTTGGGAAAAATTTTGATCTTTGGCACCATCACGAAGTACTCATCTTTGTCTATCATCTGGATATTTTTGCTGAATTTTAAAGTCCATGGATCATCTTAAAACACATAGCATCTTTTCAATTCTGATTAATTTCTGCAGCAGTTTTCTCTTGACTAATCTGATTAGCACTTTTATTGCAAGTTTTTAATATGCTTTAATAAGATGTAACCCTGATTTTTCGCATGGAATATGAAGAACACCTGTCATTCTATCTTGATGATTAGTTATTTTCATGAAAATACATTCTAATCATTCTAGGACACATAGCAACTTTTCGAATCTGATTAACTTCTGTGCAGTTTTTAATTTTGTAATCTGAGTAGCCTTCTTTCTATTGATACCCTAAATTCCTGATAGATTTTGATCCTTTGATTTTTCATACGTCTGAAAAGAACGAGTTTTATCCTATTACATGGCTCTGTCCATTTTCTTTTTGGATCATTAAATCTTATTTTTGGGTATTTCTACTTTTCATACAAAATTCACTGGCTGCACTACTTGCTTTCTACATGTTATAGCTTCTTTTGCCTCCAGATCCAGAAATCTTCAAGAGCAGTTGTCTTCCACCTCTGGCTACCTCTGCATCTGCCTCTAACACCTCTGTTTCGAGCCATCGACACTGGATTATACCATCAGCAGACTCTTACTTCTTCTACTGCCTCTATTTCCATTTATTTGATTTAATTATGTAGCAGACTCTTCATTAGTGACTGATTTTTTTTTATCTATTCAGCATTATTTCTAGCACCCACCTGCCGACGATCTCATCTCCAGGATTTTATTCTCTAGTAGGCCACTAGAGATTACTCCCTCTACTGTCGGCACCATCACCATCATTACTAGCAGCTTTTCAGCCAGCATCTGTTTCACCTCTGCTTCTCGCTTGCATCTGCTCTTTCCACCAGGACTCTTCTAGACCATCGATGATATATCTGATTCTCCCTTGAGAAAAATATTTTTTTAGAGACTATTTTTACACTGAGCCTTATGTATCTTAAATTGTGCAGGAAAAATTTTCAAAAGGCACATCTATGGACCTAGTAGCATCTACCCCGATACTATTTTTGGTCTGAGCCTTATGTATTTTTGGTCATAGCTTGCTATATAGTTTTGTGAGTATCATTTGCACTCTCTTGTATTCATGATTATTTCATATGGTTGCATCTTTGATTTGCTTTAGATGTATCACTCACTGATATTTCTTTGATATGGTTGTATGATGATATGATTGTTCATGATCCACTTTCTACTATCTTGTGGTGTGATTCTATTTTTACAAGATTTTCATTGATAAATATCTTCCTTGATGATGAATAAACTTGTATTCATGATTAGAAAGAAACCTATCATGTTAGATTTATTTCTTTAATGCATATCTATCTTTTTAAATTTGACATTGGTTGATGCATGAAATTTTTGGCACATGTGTAATTTGACGAATAAGATCTAAAGGTGAAACTACTCCTTTAAATAAAATGAGAATATGAGTATGATTACTGAATTGATATCAATTGATCAACCTAGTAGATGTTTAGTCTATTTTGCTATTTTTTGGGAAGGAAGAATCCAAGATCCATAAAAATAGTGAGAGACTCCACTACTTGGCACTATGTAAAATTAATAGTGGTACCTAAGACATGGGTTGAAGTCTATGTCCAAAAGATAATAAGAGAGAAAAAGAATAAGACTCTTCTACTAGGCACTATGCAAAATTGATAGTGGTACCGAAGATAAGAGTTGAAGTCAAAATAAAAAGTGTGTATCTGAGTGGGTACATGCCATCTATGCAAAAACAACAAAATACATGAAAAAGAATAAAAAATGAATAAAAAAAATATGTGTGGAAAAAGATCTTGGAAACCTAATTCCTGTAAAAAAAAGTATGATAGATTTGAACTGAAAATTGGGTGAAATCATGAGATTGAAAATTCTATTTATTATACAAGCTACAGAGTTTTATTTGATTGAGATGTAGATCTAGAGGGTTGAGTTCTAAAAATGATATGTTTATTTGAAGTTTAGTGACACAATTGATGGAATTTTTCATTGATGATTGTATTTTAGAAATTTATTGAGCATGAAAAAGTTTATCTTTTAATCAATTTTTGATATTTGTTTGAGGATAAGCAAAGTTTGAGCCTTATGTGTTTGATGACACCGAAATTTATAGTAAATTTAGTGTCATTTCATTAGTGTTCTTGTGTCATATTTAGACTTTACTTATATTTATGCCTTCTTTTATCGATATTTGCGGAATCTACACTCTTTTTGGTTTTTAATGATTTTCAGGCAAAAAGGCACAATTTTCAATCAATTTCAAGCAATCCGAATGCATGGATGTGTTCACAACATCAAGAGGACATCACACGTCAAATTTCAAGAGAATTGGATCCACGAACCAAAATACGGTAGTGCCGTAATATATATTACGGTACCGTATTTTCGTACGCTACCGTAATATCAGAGAACTGTCGTATTTTGGCTAATTTTCCATTAGAAGATTTTACGAAAATTATGGCACTACCGTAAGAATTTATACGGTATAGTAATTTGGAGTGCCTTCAGACCAGAGATATTTGCTGATTTTACGGCACTATCGTAATACTTTACACGGGCCATAATTTCCTGACAATTTTGACCAGAGAATTTAGATGATTTTACAGCACTGCCGTAACTTATATTTCGGTGCCATAATTGCCAGAGATTTTGGATCAGAGAATGCGACTGAAATTATGGTCAAATTACACTGTCGTAATTCTAATCTTAAATGCGACTTCCACGGTCAAATTTGAAGCCCAATTTTTGCGAAGATGATTGCTGATGTTCCAGGCCTTTAAATTCGAAGCCGTGAGAAGAACAAAGGGAGGCTGGGAGGAGGAGAACATGCCAAGGGCGAAAGCCCTAATTTTCATCCACCATACGGAGAGAAATCGAGTTCTACACCGCCGCCAAGGGTTTCGCCGCCGAGAAGCATACAACGCATCTCCGGCCATGAAATTTGACGGGTAGCTGCACATAGAGGAGGAGAAGGTGCTCCAAAAGTTTCAGAGGAAAAGGATCTTGTTCGGGGGAAAAATCAATGAAAGAGGAGGCGCTGACACTGTTCACAGCGCCCCCTTATGCAAATTACGGTTGTAATTTATATTATAGCCATGGTGTGTTTTCTTAAACTCTCTTTTCTCTTTGATTTTCGATCTTTTGAAACCATGGGTTATTGTAACTCCTTCACTATGCTAGCTTAAACTTTTATGGGATATGGGGGAGTAATTTCCCTTGATTTTTAAATGACTAGATGACTTTTATTTCATCAAGATAGTTTTATCATGATAATTCTGCTTTTGTGATGACTTGTCTTTAATTCTCCATAGTTCATATTATCATGCATGTTTTAGAATTTTGCAAAATAGACTGAAAGGTTGATTGTGAAATTCGGAACCCTAGAAATCATTGAGTTTGGAACTCATCGTAAGAAATTAGGTTTGTTCTTTGAATTCTGATTTTTAGTGATATTATTGCCATGTTTAATAATTTGAATCTAGGATGAATTATTGACTTAGACTTGATTTGATCTTGCATGAAAGTGAGGATCGAGTCGTCGGAGAACCTTAAGTAGAACTTGTGTTGAGACTCGGATGCATGAAAGTGATCCTTGAGATTCCGAGATAATCAACTTAGAATTCGGATGCACGAAACTGATCCTTGAGTTCTTTGTTTGATGATTTACTTATTTTTAGTGTTGGGATAGATCTTGAGCGAAAGCGAGGATCGGTCCCTATATGATTGTCTACATGAAAGTGAGACAATACCTTTATAAAGTAAATTATATCTTTATCATGATAAAATTAGACTGACGACCTTTTATTCATATCTAGTCATTGAAATTAAGGTGGATGAAACCCTCGTCCCAATTTCTCTCTATTTATCTTTATACTCTTCCTATCATATATTTGCATTATAATCGATTGCTTAGTTAGTAAGAATACAATTATTTGGTACACAATAAGGTCTCTGTGGTTCGATATCTTTCTTTATTACTTCGAGTATCCGTGCACTTGCGGACACAATAATGGCCAATGAGGAAAGGAAGCTTACACTTAAATATATTAGACGAATCTTTCATTTTCCAAATGAAGGGCGTACCGAGCCACCGATTGGATTCACTGAAAATGTTTTTTGGAATCAAATCACGTCGGAAACTAGATTTTCACCATCTTCTGCATTAGCAACCAGCATTTCTAACCTTTGCATTAAGTACGTACACCGAGTCCTAGCTAATATCGTCTTCGGATGATGGGACAGCGACGGTATGGTCCGCAATTCTAAGCTATTTTTCCTTTGGTGTATGCTTCATGGGCATTTTGTAGATGTAGCTTTCTTTTTTGTCAAACATTTGGACAAGGCTGCTAGAGTGAAGATTCGCACTATTGTGATAGGAGGGTTCCTTACTCATATAACACTTCACTTAGGGGTTGAGCCCTATGGGATAGAAGTTGCCAGAGGCAATGCCAGGATTGACATTGAATCCTGCATTGCTATGAAGATGATTGTCAGGGATGGAGACACATATTGTCTTATTCTACAGCATAGTCTTCCAACCTTGCCTTTGTCTAACCCTGGGATTCTGTGCTTCTTCCTATGCCACTCCTGCACCTATGGATTCTATGCCACCACCACCTCCTGCTTGGGGAAACGACCCTTTCGGTATGGATATTGATTCTTCACCTCCTAGAGCTAGTAGTCCACCACCGCACAGAGCCACAGGATCTTCTCCACGCCGAGTTGCCCCTGATCAGAGTGGATGGCATAGTTATCAAGATCCTAGCTTTCAGGCTCTTTCTGCTAATGTACACCAATTGACTACGATCACGAGGAGGATATTTGATTATGTGGTGCAATTAAATGATGATGTCAAGGAGATCAAAGATTATCTTCATCTTAGGTGTAGAAATGATGAAGATGAAGGAGGATCTCAGGGTGATCCCATGGATGCTACCCCAGCTGAGGGAGATGAAGAAGAGACGGACTCTGATAGGGATTGAATAAAAACTTTGTGAGTATCCTTCCCTTTTCATTACCATTACCTGCATTATTTGAAATTTTTAATGATTTACATGCCCTTCTAGGGAAGGATGACTTTGTCAAACTTCTTCTTGTTGTGTTCGCACAATGATGATCCCCTACTTTTGTGATTAAAATGCTGAATTCCTTCGATTTGGTTGTACCAAGATAATTTGATATTTGCTATCATTACCGATTCGATATGGTTGTATAACTCGGCTTATTTGCATGAATGATGTTTTGTGATTTTAAGCACCATGTGTTGGTATAGTATGATAGTTTGAGTTGTTTAATTTGAATTTTGTGATAAAGTATTTGTTTCTAGTTTGTTACAGATATTTGTGCTATTGCGTTATGTGTAGTTGAATCCTTGGAATTACTGTAATTATCATGCCGAAATTTTTCTTGATGATAAATTACCATGCATAACAATATCTGAGAATTGGAAATAGACCCAATATACTAAATTTATTTTTTTGATATAATCCATTTGTTGGATTTTTCTCATTGATCACTGCATGAGGTTTTGGGTAAATATATTGTTTCATGAATGTAATCTGAAGGTGAAATAACTCTCTTGAATAAAATGAGCATATGAGCATAATTTTTGAATTGATGTCAATTGATGACCTAGTTGATGTTTAGTTTATCTTACTATTTGTTGGGAAGAAAGAATCCAAGGTCCAAGGAAAAAAAATGACTTGTTACACCCTGATTCTAAGACTAAAATAAAAGAATCAATTATAACTTTACAATCTAGGAACAACAATATAAGTTTGGCTGCTACAAAAATTCTCTTACAAATATAAATATAAGAGTTCACTTTTACAACACTCAAATCTCAGCTAATAGATTTTAATACAAGAATCACAATTCTTTAAACATAATTCATCAAGTAATACTTTAAATCCATGCCTTGAATTCCTTAGCCCAGACCAGTATGTGCAATATTAACCAGACTCAGCAAAACATTGCTGAGTAAGCCTCTCCCCAGAAGAAAGGGTAGTCCCTTAGATTCAAAGGAGGGGAAACTAGCAAGAAACATGAATAATAAAACTATAATAAACTGAATACTGAAAACTATGAACTGAAAGCTGGTAACTATAAACTAAAATCTGGAATTGAAACTGGAAACTAAAACTAAATACTGGGAACTGAAAACTATAATGCAATTAGATAAACTGGTGCAACTGGGTTATATGTGTCAAATATGAAAACTGATACCATACATAAATCAAATGTGAGCAATACCTACTCGCTTGTGGGGTCGTCACCCCGAATACGCATGATAAGGTGTATCACACCTTACATGGTAAACACTCGCGCTACCATGCGTCACGAATCCCGGTGCATGCTAACTTGGGACCCCGATTTGTCCACAGAGTGGATACCACTGGGTATGTGCTCAATAAAATATGCAACTGTCCACACGTGTGGATATAAGAAAACTAGTTATGCTGTCCACAATGTGGATACTGAAAACAATAACATGCTTTGACACATATTTGACTGGTTTACAAAATAGAAAACTAACAAATCTTCGATATGCAAAGGATAATATACTATTTGAGCCAATGGAAATAAAGACAATAAACATTCTTCTATAGAAATCTTGTTTGAGGTCTTACCATTGAAAAGCCAAGAAAACTAGTTATCAAACGAAGCAAGCCAATAACTGGATCAACCACTCTGAAACATAGATTTGTACACAAACTTCATCAAATAAGATTCAAACTTGAAAACATAGACCACCAACAGAAGCGAAACATCTCAAAACCTAAGGAACCAATTTTTGATCCAATGAACCGGACCCAAAAGCCACTGAACCGGACTAAATTGCAGTGAACCGGTCAGATTCACCCTGAACCAAACCAAACTGAAACTTGAAACCAAAATTACACAAAATATATGAAGAATCTAGGGACACACAGGATACCATTAGATGGGAAATTTCACAAGCTTTCCAACAGGTACCTAAACCGGATAGGATCCAACCGGATTAGGGTTGAACCGGCCGGAAAACCAATGCTGGGCCGAAATTAAAATTGAACCGCTCAATTTGTTGAGCCGGTTCAAATCAATTCCAAAACTCAGCGAGCCGGGTTTATTTCCAAATAAACCGGACTAAAACCCTAAATCAACCCGAACCAGGCGCTCGCCCGCGCCGCCCGATCGAAAAAGCAAACTTACCACGCTACGAAGCTCTATTGTAGCCCTGAGTGAAGGAATCGACCTCGCCGGCTGCTCTGGACGTTGAAGCGGGCTAGATTCCAGCGAACTCACTTAGCTTCGGAGTTCCTCCTCCTGACGACGAGTTGTGGCTCGAGGGATCTCCAGAATTGAATAATAATTAGGGCGTACAAAAGCCCTCTCAAATAGACTCAAACCGCATCCGAGAATAGCAAAGATCTGTCGTCGACTCGGTCGCCACAAACAGCGGGGAAGACGATGAGTTGACTCAGTCCCCAAAATTGCTTAAATCAAAGTCAATAAAAATAGGTCCAGTTTAACTATTAAAACACAACTCAGCCCACTAGTCTGGCTGAGTCATGAATTCCGGCGCAATGCGGGTTCGAGCCCTTGCGAGCGCAAATTCAAGTTTTTAAACAAATCAATTTTTTTAACCATTAAAAAATTCAGAAAAATTCTAGGAAAATCCCTAAAAATCCCAAAATTCAATTCTGATTTTTCTAAAATTATTTTTCAAAAACTTGGGATATTACATGACTCCCCTACTTGGCACTACATAAAATTGGCAGATGGTACCGAAGACATGGGTTGAAGTCTATAAAAAAAAAAGACTCCTCTACTTGGCACTGCATAAAATTGGTAGTGGTTCCAAAGATAAGAGTTGAAGTCTGAATAAAAGTATGTATCTATGTGAGTACATACCATGAGAAAGAGATTTGATTGGAAAAAGATTTTGGAAATCCTATTCCTGTAAACAAAGGTATGATAGATTTGAACTGAAACAAAGAAAAAATCATGAGATTGAAATTCTATTTATTATGAACATTGCGAAGTTTTATTTAATTGAGCTTTAGATCCTAAGGATTAAGTTTGGAGGACGATATGTTTGTTTGAAATTTTATGTAATTTCGATGAGATTTTCCATGAATAATTGTATTTTAAGAAATTTATTCGTCATATGAGAGTTTATTTTCCATAATCGGTATTGATTTCTTTATTTGCTTGAGGACATCGTTTGAGCCTTATGTATTTTCATGACTCTAAATTTCATAGCATATTTCTTGCTAGTTCCATTGTACTTTTGGGGTCATAATCATGCTCATTTGCTTATTTTTATGCCTATGTTTATCAAATGTTCCAGAATCTAAACTGTTCTTAGTTTTTGATCAATTTTAGTTAACAAGACATTATTTTCATGAGTTTTCAAGCAATTTCAATGCATGGACAAATTCTAATCATCAAGAGGTGACTACACATCGAATTTCAAGCCGAATTGGACTTCACAACAAAATTACGGTAGTGTCGTAAATAATATTACGGTCGTAATCTACAAAATACGGCACCATATTCTGCTACCATATTCCTTGAAGATTTTGTGTTCTAGCAAAGATTACGGCACTGCCGTAATGGTTTTTACGGTGCTGTAAAGTCAAGTCATTTTCATATAGAAACTTTTGAGTTTAAGTCACTGCCGTGATACATTTTACAGTACCATAATTTTGAATCATTTCCTTACAGAGACTTTTGAAACAATTATGGCACTACTGTAATGATCTTCATAGTGTCGTAATTACCAAATTTCCGTGACTTGCCTGATTCTTCCGTGGATTTCTTGCGAAGATGATTTCTCGAGTTTTAAACCACCATTTCAAGATCCGAAAAAAGGGGAATGACCAGACAAAAGAGGAGGACATTTTTGAAGTAAAAAGGCCCAAATTTTATCAATCATTGGAGGAGAATTTTGAAAAATCACCGTCGCCCTAGGATTCATCGCTGGGAAGCGTACAAGCCACCATCGACCGTGAATTTCAACGGGAAGCTTTGCCTAAAGGAGGAGAGGACACATGAAAAGTTTCAGAGTGAAAGGAGACCGATCGAGAGAGAAATCAACGAAAACAAGGGCACCGCCACTGTTCATCACAAATCCAGGAACATTACGGGTTGTAATTTCTATTACAGCACTGTTTAGTAACCTTATCTCTACTCTTTCAGTTTCTAATCCTTCTGAACATTGTTTTATTGCAATCCTTCAATCATGCTAGCTTAAACCTCTTTGGGAGAAGGGGGTGTAGATCTCTTAATTTCTTAATGACTAGATAAGCTTTATTTCAACATGATGTTTCTGATATGCTAATTTTACTTTTGAGATCAACGTCTTTAATCTTTTTTTGTTGCAATCATTAGCATGTGTTAGAGCTTTGTGATATGGACCAAAAGGAGATTTGCAAAGCTTGGAACCCTAAAATTGAGGTTTAGGAATTCATCGTAAGAAATTAGATGTGCTCTTATCTATTGGTTTTAAAAGTTATTGACTGGTTGATTAATTGGTCTATAAAATATTACTATTATAGATATGAAAATAAGCTAGGGATAGATATTTGATTGTCAGAAACCCTTAAGTAAAACCTGTGGAACTAGGGTATGAAAATACTTAGTTTCGCTTGAGATTTTGATATAGGGGTTGAATGCATGAGAGTGATTCTTAAATCTCTATGTCAAGGTTTGCTTTTCCATAATCATAGAATAAGTCTGCATGAGAGTGAGAATTATTCTTTGCAAATCATCTGCGTGAGAGAGAGATGATTTCTTATTAAAGCAAATTACATCTTTATCACAACAGAAATAAACTGATGAGTGTTTAATTATGTCTAGTCATTGAAATTAAGATGGTTGAACCCCTAGTCCCAAGTCTCTCCCTCTGATATTTAGTAAACTTTTCGATCGTTCACTTTTATTATATTCGATTTCCTAGATGGTGAGAAAACAACTATTTGGTATTTAACAAACGAGGTCTCTGTGGTTCGATATCTTAATTATTACTTCAAATATTCGTGCCCTTGCGGACACAACACCCTCCTTATTCTCCACACCTCTAAGAGAATTGTGTGTCTAAGGAGAAGTGGGCTAAGGTCTCTTTTATAGGAGTTATTGGCGGTTTGAGTAAAGGAGAAGGATTAGGAGATTAGAGCATGATTTTAGGAATTTAATTAAGTAAGTCCTAATCCAATTAGTGTTAGGGAATACTAGGTGTAATTTAAAATTTTACAGTCCCAGGACGCAACGGAAGAAGCACTACACCCGAAACATATTCCTATCCCAAGGATTCATGCGAGAGAGAGAACACAAGGATGTGATAGGGATAGCATCTCTATTGCTTATCAAGTTGATGATGCCAAGTTGAAGACGCTCAAGTGCTCGTCCTTTACAAGTATCCACGTGTCGACCTTCTCAACATTGCTCCCTTCCACGCTTGGTGCTAGCCTCGGGAAGAGAAGAGGTAGAAGAGTGGTGGTGCAACACACGAAGAAGAGGGTGGTGGGAATTCTAGGGCTTGCACAACTTCAAGGAAAATTGCCAAGCCTTTGAGAAGAATTCTACATGCATATATTCACCAAGAGGGGGCGCATACCCCTTCTTTTATATCCATTCAAGCCACCACCGCCACCCCTCTTTCCTTATGTGTTCTTAGCGCAATTCCTCCAAGGAATTGCCGCATGACATCAGCCATACAAATCTCTTGAATTGGCGCAAATTGAAGCATAGAAATAATCTAGCTTCTTGCCATATCAAGAGAGGATATTTAAGTTCCATTTTAATTAGGACTTTCCATATATGATTGGCTGAAAAATTGCTTGAATTAATCAAGCCTTACCATAAGACCATATATGATGCTCCCACTGATCTTCTTGTAAACACAGACTCTTTTTCAAGATGTTTGCATAAGACCATGCATATCTTTATGGCCTCTATATGAAAACCTTTCAGTTATTTCCATATAGACATCCTCTTCCAGACATCTATTAAGAAAAGCAATTTTCATAACAACCCGCTATAACAAAATATGCAATTATAACAAGCAGATACCTAATGGACTCAAACACAGCTATTGGCGAAAAATTTCATCACTATCCACCTAGTGGACTAGTTAGAAATTTTTGTTCACTAGCTTGCCATTATAGGTAACATTGTTACCTTCCATGTCTATCTTCCTTGAAGACCCATTTACAGCCTATGGGTGTAACCCCTTTGGCGGCTCAATCAAGTCCCACACTTGATTAGCAGACATGGAGTTCATTATGATTCTCATGGTGCTTAGCCATTTCTTGGAATCTAGTCTACCGACCGCTTCCGCTTCCTCATATGCCTTAGGTTCATCCTTGATCAAAAATTCATCATGCCCATAACTTGTGAGAGCATTTCGAATCCATCCAGACTTATGTGGTTCCTGTGTTACTTGAACATTAGGTTAACTTTCAACATGCATGTGAGATTCCTCTCCATCTTTGTCTAGTTGTTTTGTGGTTGATTTTGGACCTCGTCCTAATCAAATCTACTCCCACTGTTGGTGTATATGCCCTAGGACCTAGTTTTGGTCCATCTTTGTACTACTTAACTCTGTTATTTAGATATCTTTCTAGCATTGTCGTTATCATTGTTTGTCTATATCTGTGATTATGTACTTATATGATAATATCCCTGGAGATAGATTGGATCTGTGCTCAAATTGTTGTCCTCAGTCAATGTACATGAGTGGATATAGGACAGCTATGGTATTTGTGAGACTGGTATATGGGCTGGTTAGGCACGAGGTGCTAATGCAGACATATGGGTATATCAATGGTGGATATACTAGACTGACCCGCTGTGAGGCAATGACTTGGTGTCATGAGTTACCCTCACAAGTGACAGGAGATACATTGATCCCTTGACTTGAGGTCATTGACCATTCTATATGGTTAGGTACATGCTTTGATACAACCTAATATCTCGCCGTAGTTGAGAGGTAATAACGGTTGTTATTGAGCATGTCACGACCCATATGAGAAGGTCAATGGACAGACAGAGAATTTGCCCCTTCCTGAGAGAAGATTGATATCCATGGAGCTCCTCTATGGTTCTATGACTAAAAGTGAATGCCCATACCCAGGTGAGAACCTGATTTAGTCATGACCATGTGATTGGGTGAAAACAAGTGGTGACACACTTGTCCAATCGGATATCAGTCCGGCAAATAGACTATAATGCATCTGTACCTAGTTGTGATGATGGGGATGTCGATGTCGAAATCCATTCCAATGACCTGGGTAGCAGCGATGCACTGCTAGGTGCCACTCACTGCTTGTGGTGACCTTTGGTCAGCACTGCCAGCGTAAGAGGAACCTACAGGGTCACACACCTTAATACTCGAGTTCTCGTATTGATTAGGAAGCCTTATGATCGAGTTATTGGATAGCTCAGATCTAATTGAGAGATTTCATCAGCACCAATGGGCCTGATGAGATGCAAGAGAGTTATTGGAGTCAAACTTTATTTTTGGCAGGTTGAGCCGAATTTGACCATGTTTGGTCACATTTGGATTAGGGTTGCATTGGATTGGATCCAATTGCTCAAACAACCCATGCAATGAAGTTTGGGCTAGCTCATTACCCAATGAGGCCCAATAATTGATTATCATGAAGGAAGAATATGCTAAAAGGGTATAATGGGGAGAAGTCTCACCCCATTGGCGCCTAGGGGCATAATGGGGTGAGGGAGGTGCCTTTTGCTTATTTGAAAGGTTTAGGCACTTTGCCTTGTCTCTAAGGCAAGGGTTGAGGCATCTAAGGCATGATGGACTTACATGGTAGGTCCTAGGCGATTAGTGGATGTTTATGGAATAGGCTAGGAGTTTTTCCTAAACCCTAAAACCCTAATTGCACCCAATCTCATACCCTAGCTGCATACCCACTTCATGAGTTACGCCCACACCCTAGCCTTGCCGCCTCTTGCTTCTATATATTAGAGGCATGCGTGAGGCCCTAAGAAGAATTCTCTTGGCGTGAGCAAAGGGCTTCAAAGGGCGAGAGCAAGGAGAGATTGGCGCAAGTTCTTCTTCCATCTCCTAGCCGCAAGTCTTCTACCTCTTCTCCTTCTTCTCTTGGCGTGAGAAAGGCTTGAGTTTGGCGACATCATCTCCATCCTTCTTCTTCATTGGCGCATCCACCTTGGAGGTGGCGCAAGGCTTGAAGAAGGTGAACAAAGGCTTGGATCTTCTTCCCGAAGCTAGCACCGGGCGAGGAAAAAGAGAGTTTGAGGCATCCGCGTATGTTAGACTGCAGAGGGCGCACGCTTGGGCACCTACCTCGATATTGGCATTGTCTTGCTCTAGGTATTTTCTATCTCATCGTGTCGATCCCCTCGCATGAGATCTTCACTGGGTTTTTGAAACTGGCCTGTTTCGGGGATATTCTTCCGCTGTGCTATGTATTCTATAATCTTTTTACCAAAAATTTGTAAAATATCCCCAGGGTTTCCCAACAGTAGTATCAGAGGTTCTTGCGAGCCTTGAATGATGTACTTTCATGCTTTTCCATGCTCACATGCCATGTTTCAATTTTCGCAAATTGCATATTCACATGGCGCATGATTTTCTAAGTAGGAAAAATTATAGTTTCTTGTTCCTATCATCTTTTCAATCTCTTTTGGATTTTTGGGTTATTTTTCTTGCTTGATTTAAAGATCAAAGGAGAACATAATTTTGTCAAGTAGGACGGGCATTGTGTCTTCGGACTGGCCGGGTCTCTTGATCTGACAAATTTCCAGCCAAAAGGGTCTATGAAATCATCATGAAAAATTGATCGCAAATAACCAAAAGATTTGTGATAAGAAGATGAGGAAAAGAGAATTGTTTTATGAAAAATTAAAATTTCAGATTTTATGTTTTTCATGAGCATGTAGAATCGCATGTGTAAATACCTTGCTTGTGCATAATGTTGTGGTCATGAGTCAAGCCCCTTTGCATGCCTGTGATGTATCCTTGTGCGGCCTGCGTGCCATCTTTTTCTTTTGTTTTGTAATCACTCAAGATGAAGATTAGGGATTGCCTTGGCGCATGCATGCTTGCTTGCGCATCTTGCATAGTGGCACAAGAAGCACTCTTCCTTGATGGCACATGGTGAATGGCGCAATTTGACTTGGCCGAGCCTTAGGGCTTGTGTGCTAGGTCTCTTGGCCCTAACATGGTGGCGAATCACCCTTGGAGGAAGACCCATGGAATTGTCCGAACCTATGATGGTGCTTCTAGGGTTTCCCTATGGAGTACCTCTAGGGTTTGAGAGCTAAACCATGGAAAGGAGGACCTTGGAGGCAACCTTGAAGACCAAGCTAGAGGTCGACTAGGCTAGGTCTTGTTTTAGGGGCTTGAGTCCTAGCTCAAGCGTTGAACCTCCTTTTGGCATGGGTTCGTTCAATGTCTTGAATGGGCCATGATCACATCATTCTTTTACTATTTCTGCTAAAGCATGCCTGTGATGTTTTATCGTTATGTTATCATTATAGGATTGCATGCCTGTAATGCAAGACATAAGATAAAACTCAGATGATGAGACCTTAAAAACCCTCAATCAAAATATCAAGTCTAGTAGCCTTCTAACGCGTAGCCCTCACTAAGCTATCGATTAGTGGAGTTGTGAACTATTTTCCACCCTCGTGGGACACACCCACTTATCTTTAGAAAGTGCGTGATGGCAATGGTTTCCCCAGTCCAGTTTTAACCTGGGTGTGCCTTCGTAAGGAAATTCGTTGGCCCTGGGCATAACGGTTAGGAATGGACTTGACTAGATTTTCATATGTGTCGAGCATATGATGAAACTCTAGAGGCATCGTTGAGAGGTTAGGGTTTTATGCTGTATCCAGCCCTCGCTGGACATGAAATACCAAGACTGTCTCAACAAGGGGAATTGCTTGGAGCAATCGGCCGGCGTGCCCACCTTTGGAAACATGGGTCATTTTGTGCATCTCATCCCACCCACATGTGGAATAAGGATTCCATCTCACTAGAAAATCTTAAATTTCCCGATTGACTTTGTGGGTTGTCAATTTGATTAAAATAGTGGGAGCCATAGTCATTTAATACAAGTCCAGATTAAATGATCTAAAAGTAGTACTAATTTGCTATTTCTTGGTTGTTGTAGAACAATGGCTGTGAACAATGGCAGATAGTCATTGCGATCTACCCTGGAAAGGGATAAGTTGGTTGGATCCAACTTACTGGATTGGTATAAAAACTTGAGAAATGTGCTCAAGCTCAAGAGAAAGCTCTATGTCCTTGAGTAGCCAATTCCTGAGCCACTTCCATGCTCGGCCTCAGCGGCTGAGAAGGATGCTTATATAAGCATCAGGCTGATACTTTGGAGGTTGCTAATTTGATGTTAACCAACATGTCACCCGAATTGAGAGGGCAATATGAATCTAAGAGTGCCTCTGAGATTATTTCTAATCTAAGGCAACTCTTTGATGAATTGGTTGAGCTCAACCCTCCTAAAGTAAACATTCAATGTGTTGAGCCCAAAGGCTTAACAAAGACATTGAAGATAAAGATGGAAAGAATCATAAATAATCAGTGCTATTCATGTGGAGGACCACCTCACATGATAAAGGACATGGTGTGGCTTCAAAATGAGAAGAAGAGAGACAAGGCTTCGTCTTCAAGCTCAGGTATTTATGTTACAGAAGTCAACCTTTCTACTTCTATGTCATGGGTATTGGATACCGCATGTGGTGCTCATATTTATACAAATATGCAGGGGCTCAAGAAAAGTAGATCGGTGCGGCCTAGAGAGATTGACCTACGGGTTGGAAACAGGGCACAAGTTGTTGCTGTTGTTGTAGGAGTTTTGACTCTCTCTCTGCCTTATGGACTTCAATTAGAGCTAGACAATTGCTATTATGTACCTTCGCTTACTAAGAACATTGTGTGCATTCCTTGCTTAGGAAGGATGAGATTTAATTTTAAAATAAATAAGAACTCTTGTTCTTTTTCCTTTGTAAATATGTTCTACGGGAAGGATACTTTGTGCAATGGTCTGTATGTCTTGGACATGGATAACTCTATTTGTAACATAAATAGTAAGAGGACCAAACTGAGTGGTTCAGTTGGTGCCTTCTTATGGCATTGTCGATGAGCCCATATAAACAAGAATCGCATCCAACAACTCCATGAAAATGGGTTGTTAGATTCAAGTTCCTTGGAGGAATTTGATATATGTGAGCCTTCTTTATTAGGGAAGATGACAAAAGCACCCTTCACCAAGACTTGAGAGAGGGTGCAAGGTTTATTGGATCTTATACACAGTGATGTGTGTGGGCCATTCAGTAAACAAGCCAGAGGAGAGTACAACTACTTCATCACATTTACTGATGATTTCAGTAGATATGGATATGTCTATCTGATGAGACATATGTCTTAATCCTTTGAGAAATTTAAGGAGTTCAGACATGAAGTAGAGAACCAGCTTGGTAGATCCATTAAGACTCTTCAATCAGATCGTGGTGGAGAGTACCTGAGCGGTGAGTTCTTGGACTATCTAAGAGAGTGTGGATCCCAACTCACTCCTCCTGGAACACCTCAATAGAATGGTGTGTCTGAGAGGAGAAATCGAACTTTGTTAGACATGGTTCGATCTATGATGAGTCATGCAACTCTACCACCCTCATTCTGGGGTCATGCACTTGAGATAGCTTCTCTGATACTGAATAACGTTCCATTTAAGAGTGTCTCCAAGACACCATATGAGGTATGGAGTGGGAGACGCCCTAATCTCTCATTTATTAGGATCTGGGGATGTGAGGCTTATGTCAAACATCAGGATTCTAGCATGTTATAACCTAAATCTGATAAATGTGTCTTTTTGGGGTATCCTAAGGAAACTAAAGGATACTACTATGTTCCCACCGAGAACAAAGTCTTTGTTGCTCGGGGTGCTGTCTTTCTAGAGAAAGAATTTCTCATGAAAGAAGTCAGTGGGTCCAAGTGCAACCACAAGACAAAGAGATGGAACCTAAGCCACCTGCACCGGTTGTCGGGCAACCTGAGGCTCAGACAGAAGAAACCCCTTTCAAGAGGGGGGCGAAAACCCTAAGTAGGCGCATATCATGAATTGCGCAAGGAAGCATAGGGTTTGTTGGGATCTTTTGCATGCCATATGATCAA